>JASGAU010350763.1:8915-24783 GCA_030220045.1 Australoheros facetus | reverse complement strand
TGTTAATAATTTCACATATAAGTCGCTCCGGAGTATAGGTCGCACCCCCGGCCAAACTATGAAAAAAAGTGCGACTTATAGTCCGGAAAATACGGTACTAAAAATCTACTCCTTTGACAAAAGTATAGGTTAGCTATGAGTCCTTAAAGCCTTAAATGCATATTTACTAATAAAATAACTTAAAAGTGTGTTCACTGGTCTTAAATTAATTTTTAATGAGTTTTAAAATGTTGTATCTCAATGAGACTGCCAGATATTTTCTTCGCTTTGCATATGTAGATCTTCCCATGCAGAGCATATTTGGTCTCTTGATGTGTATTGCATTGCAAGTGTGGACTTAAGATCTAATTAATATGACTTTAAATCAAACCTTAAGTCTTATACCTGTAGATGAGATGAAGAATTTACAGTTAAAAACTGCACAGCTGGATAACCCAAAACCCTTTTGTGATCTGTCAGAGTGACAAGCTCAAGAGCAGCCTTCCAAACTTCCTGGATCACATTATTGCCTCAGTTGTGGAGACCAAGAAGGCAGAGGGCCGTCGCACTGGGGCCTCTGAAGGTGGAGAACTCGGCGCATTAGGGTCCCGCAAAGATGGAGTAATGGGCCTTAGCGTTTTGGAGCCACATACCTCACACTCCTGGCTCTGTGATGGCCGACTCCTTTGCCTACAGGATCCCAGCAACAGCAACAACTGGAAGATCTTCAGAGAGTGCTGGAAGCAGGGCCAAGTAAGAATTATACTTAATCTTTCATGTAACTCAGTTTTTTGTGTGAACGATATGGAAACCATGATAGGAAGGATAGCACTTACTGAATGACGGGCTGAAATTTTACTGCCTTCATTAATGTTACGGTCATCTGTCGGATCTCTCCTCTGTGGCCAGCCTGTGTTGGTGTCAGGGATACATAAACGCCTGAAGTCCGAGTTGTGGCGGCCTGAAGCCTTCAGCGAGGAGTTTGGAGACCAGGACGTAGATCTGGTCAATTGTAGAAACTGTGCTATTATCTCTGATGTAAAGGTGCGAGAATTCTGGGATGGCTTTGAGGTTATTTCCAGTGAGTACCCAAACTGTTTTTCCTAAATCAATTGTATTTGTTATTGGACTCATGTGCATACAGCTCTTGTATCTAGCATGTTGAGCAAATGTCATTAATGTGTTTTGCACGAATGCAGAGCGACTGCAGGATGCTGAGGGGCGGCCCATGGTGTTAAAATTAAAGGATTGGCCTCCAGGTGAAGACTTCAGAGACATGATGCCCACACGGTGAGGAACCCAAAAATGTGCTGCTCATTGTGAGTCTCAAACTGCCTACAAAGAAAGCATTTCAGCTGTGTTTTTCAGTTGCTCAGTCTCACAAGCATCAGGTGCACCATCTAAATGGGGAATTGTGGCTCGTATTTTTTTCACACTTTACACCTGCCTCAAATAATCTATTTTTGATTTACATACTGTGGCATCTGATATGTTTCTGAGACACATTTTTCCAAACCTCAAACGGTACGTTAACATAACACAATGCTAATTGGTTGATAAGCACATGCAGTAGCTGCAGTGGACAGTTTGAACTGTTTTTAACTCCTGGTTTCACTTCACTACAAACAAGTTCTTTGTGTTTTATTCATGCTTTAAATCTGTATATTTTAACTAATGTTACTCTATGCTGCGTTTGTATTTATGTAAGGTCTGTTATTTATGTGATTGTCTCTTGTTTGGTGTCAGGTTTGATGATTTAATGGAAAACCTCCCCTTGCCCGAGTACACAAAAAGAGATGGTCGTCTAAACCTTGCTTCCCGCCTACCTAACTTTTTTGTGCGTCCTGACCTCGGACCAAAGATGTACAACGCTTATGGTAAGAACAGCATCTGATGAAATTATTTTGTCTTTCTCTATCTACATACTACAATATTTATTCATCTTGCCTGACTCTTTTCCCACTACTTTAACCTGCAGGCTTAATTTCAACTGAAGACCGGAAGGTGGGAACCACTAACCTCCACCTGGATGTGTCTGACGCGGTCAACGTCATGGTCTATGTAGGCATCCCTCGCGGAGAAAACAACCAGGAGGAAGGTTAGCAGACTTATACACACTTTGTCTCCCCGTTATTTATGTCTTGCTTTCTGTCTTAAACACACTCACAGGGGATCGGCTGATTATTGGCCTGGCTTTGGCATGTTTTATTTAACTGATTCCCAATAAAATAAAACAAAATGGGGCTAAAAACTTTAGCTCTGTGGTCTCACAGTAAGCGGAGGAGAGTCACATTGGTGCTCTGACACCTCTATTGCTCATTTGATTTAAGAAGGGACAGTGCACGTTAACTCGCATGAATGACTGACATCCAGACTTGACAGTACAGGCTGGTTATCTGGAGTCCCTGGCAGATTTATGGCTTAAAAGTGAACATACAAAAGAATATAAGCAAATAGCCACTACTATAACATATACAGCTATAGTAATTAATAGGAATAAGATATTCTAGCTTTGAATGCCAGGGTTCGGTCTTATTTTCCAGACTTTTGACAGTGAGACGTGTATATCTGTTTCAAATATTGGCTCTTTCTCTCCTTCATTACTAATAATGGATTTGGGCCCAGCAGGAAAAAATATTGGTTGATCCCTAACACATGCACAGATGTTTTACTGTAATATATAAATGTTTTTGAAATCACTCCTGACTTCCCAAAAGACATTTCTTAATGTAAGAATATTTCTGTTAGCATTACACACAAGCTGTTAGACACATCACATTTGAAAGAACTTGCTACTTGAAATCCTTCATCACTCATTCCTTTATCCCTCTTGAACAACCTTGTCAGTATTTCCACAACTTCATCCTAAACAATCTAAAACATGGCTACATTGTTTTAGTTGTCTTGGCTAGGACTCTGATAAGACCCTTCAGTGGGTCTTGCTTATTTACATTGTGGCAAAATTTCTCATTCACAGAGGCAGAAATCTCTGGACGCAAAGGTCTGTAGACTTTCAGTTGTATAACTTAAGTAGCATGCCCTTCTTCTTGACTAACTCCCCTTCTTCACTCCTCCACTCCATCCTTCTGTTATCTGTGCAGTAGGGGCCAGAGCACCGGGAACCATCCGCTAGTTTCTACTGCTGCATTTTTGTACGCCTTTCCAGATTTCTATGTAAATGCACGCTTTATTAAACTGAATTGCACATGGTGTTTAAATTCTCATTGTTGCCCTCTGGAGATTCTTGTTTTTCTTCCGTGTATTTTCAGTGTTTGATTAAATAAATGTGACATTTGCTTGGCGATTTGGAGATTTTCTGTAGTAACTTCTCTGGGAGTATTTTTATTTCCTGGTAGTTTTGGGGTGCGCTGTGCTCTGGTCCTTACACTGTGGGAGAAAAGTTTGAATGAAGGGCATCTAGAATTGGCATTATCTGTTCCCTTGCAGGCTTCTTTTCACTCATTTGAGTGACTCTCACGCTCATGCACGCACGCAATTAGGGATGAGTATTGTTAGGACTTTAATGCTTATCTAATATTCTTATGTAATTTATGGAGATTGAAGTGTATAACAAAGACATAAGTTGGTAGTAGAGGGAAGACATTCGTCGTGCATTACAGAACAACGTTAGCAGAAAAGAACATTTAAAATAGGACCGCCACTGCTAGCTGTGTTAAATGAGAGCTGGTGATGTATCTTTACAAAGTTAATTACTGTAGAACTGCTACTTCCTTTCTGAGTTATATTGACTTGTTGTGCTAACATGGACACTGGGTTCACTTGGCAACTGGCCACCCAGGAAGCCGATGGAGTTGAAAGCTGCTCTGTGCGGGATAACACTGGATGGTTTATTGTTCCTTTAGTTTCCCAGCTTGTTCATTGTTCCATGGAAAGGTTCAGGAAGTTTTCACTTTGTAGCATTAAACCACCTTAACATTTTATTGTATGCACTATGACTACAGTCCAGGGATTATTAATCTAATGATCGTATAATTATTAGTGAGTCAATTTAAGACAGATCTTAAATTGACTCATTCTTAGACACAGTAGTATAACCACCCTCGTGCACCAGTACATCATCTTCTTAGGAGCAGTGATTTTATACATAAGTAAACCAACAGCATCAACAGTATAAGAACTGTAATAACCTGGGAGCTGAACTTATGGCTTTAAAGAAATGATTTATGAGGGACTTAAAAAAAAAAAAAGTGTCTGCAATCATACATGTGCACGCTTGCGAAAGCTAAATGCAAGTACGTGGTTAGATTTCAATGTGAAACTCTGGCCACAGCCAGCTTTTGGCTAGGGAAAGCTAAAAGTTCACTGAAGCATCAGTTTTGGTCACAAATGTTTGTTTCGATTCATCTTAATCAATCAGTGATCAGTCAGTTCTACTGTGAGAGTTCATTGGGCTCTAAGACAGTGGTTTTAGCTGCTGTGTAATTCAGCGGTAGGCTGTGAATGTGAACATTGTGTCATAAATGTGATTGTGTAGTCTGCAGCTTGTCCTTTCCTTTGCCCCAGTAGTTCTCAACTGGTCTTACCACAGAATTCTGCATTTCAGTAAAAAGACATTTAAATAAAAATGTTAGATTTGTTAGAATTACAGTTAGGAAATATAGAATGCTTTCATGCACTTGAAACATACTTTATATTATTTACCGTATTTTCTCAAGTGAAAGCCTTTAATCTGCCGTGTCTCCGGTAATGCCCACGTTTCATCCAGTCTGGCTTCTGTTGTATTATGGAATGGCTTTAACACCAAAGCCCTGTTAACAAATGAAGCCTTTCTGTCTATTTAAACAGTGAAGGGCTTTTAATTTGAAATGTATACAGGAAATATTTGGATCATGTTAAAGCACCAACTTTCAAAGGGCAAACTGGGTGGATAAAATGAGGCTTCCTACGGAAATTAGAAAGCATTGAAGGCTCCATCTGATACAGACCTTCTTCTGTAGTTGAAGCAAATAAAATGCATGGTCACTATTTGAGGAAATACGGTGGTCAGTTCTTTGAAAACCATGAGTACACAGGCCTGCTGCTTGGCATGCTTGTTCCATAGCAACAACACCATACAGTTGCAGATAGCTTTGTAGGAGAGGATTTAGCGCTTCAGTGCGTAACGGTTTTATTCTGACGTCCTCTTACGTCATTAGCCACCAGTTGAGAACTACAACCCTGCACCGTTTGTCCAAAAAGTGTGTTGGATGTATATGAATGAAATTGTTCTATAAAAAGTTTTAAACAGATTTAACACTCCCAATCACTGTCCCAGCACTTGAAGCAGTATGTGTTTACTCATTCATCGAAATGGAATCAAGAAAAGGACAGTAGTGCTAAAGTGATGTGGAAACATTTAACAGTGCAAAACCTAATTAAAGAGGCTGCTACAAGTAAACTAAACTGACCTTTGTTTATAACTGGAGACACTGCTTATTACTGTTTTTTTTTGTTTTGTTTTGTTTTGTTTGTTTGGTCTCCAGAGGTCTTGACCACCATTGAGGAGGGTGATGTGGATGAAATGACGAAGAGGAGGGTGCACGAGGGAAAGGAGAAACCTGGAGCTCTCTGGCACATCTACGCTGCCAAGGATGCAGAAAAGATCAGGGAGCTGCTCCGCAAGGTCAGCAGCTGTAGATCTGTTTCAGGCTGCCTTGTCACTAGCTGCAGTTGCATCATTTTTAACAGTGAACTGTGAGGACAAGGTTGCCATTGAATAAATAAAAATGGGGTAAACGTACGGTTTGATTTCTGCAGAAGATAATTGTAGTTCACAAATAAAAATCAAAAAAAATTTTTTTAATCCAGCTGGGAAACTTTGTTAAACTTCAGCCTTTCTAAGCCATGGTTTGTCCTGACCTTTGCCAGGTGGGAGAAGAACAAGGTCAAGAGAACCCTCCAGACCATGACCCGATTCATGACCAGAGCTGGTACCTGGACCAGGTGCTCCGCCGCAGGCTCTACGAAGAATATGGTGTGCAGGGATGGTCCATTGTACAATTCTTAGGAGATGCTGTATTTATCCCCGCTGGAGCTCCCCACCAGGTCAGACTGTTTGTTATAAGAAAAGTACTTTTATGCATACTCCATGATTCAACAGATATATCAGTTTCTTTCACCGTGATGAACATATTTGTCCTTTCCCTGCTCATAGGTGCATAACCTGTACAGCTGTATCAAGGTGGCAGAGGACTTTGTGTCTCCTGAGCATGTGAGGCACTGTTTCAGACTGACCCAGGAGTTCAGACACCTGTCCACCACTCACACAAACCATGAAGATAAACTCCAGGTTGGTGTGTTCCTCTCGTCGTGTAGTTTTTATGTCCCATTTGGAAGGTTTATACTGGACGATGACATTTGTTTAGTGGTGGTTGAAGGTGTGTGCCACAGTTTATTTAACTCTGTGTTCACAGTTTTATGTTTTGTTTTTATTTTATTTTTTTTAATTGGAATACAGAGTTTATTGGTTGCTGAGAGTTATTAAACACTATGAAATTAAAATCAGTTATCGGTATTATGATGTTTAAATATCAGGCCCAAGCATGACAGGCTTTAGGAAAATATCATAAACTTAAAGGGTTTAAACAATCAGGTAGACATTCATAAACAGTCTTATCTGTTCAATTAATATTTATGTTCTATATATACACTTTCTGGAAACTTTGTTATGTACACCTTACTAGTTGGTTGGACTCCTGTTTGCTTTAATTCTTCCTGACACAGGTCACAATCGTTCCCAATTGTCTATTGTCCAATTTTATTGAGCCTGTGTGAATTATAGCCTCAGTTTCTTGTTCTTAGCTGACAGGAGTGGCACCTGGTGAGGTCTTCTACTGCCGTAAGCCATCTGGTTCAGGGTTCGGTGTGTTGATCCTTCACAGATGCTCTATAAATAATACCTTGGTTGTAATGAGTGGTTATTTGGGTTATTCCCTTCAACTCGAAGCAGTCTGGCCATTCTTCTCTGACATGAACAAAGTATTTAGAGCCAGAGAAGTGCTGCTCACTGGATAGTTTCTCTTCTTCAGATCATTCTCTGTAAACCTAGAGATGATTGCATGGGGAAAATCCAAGTTGATCAGCAGTCTCTGAAATGCTCAGACGAGCGGCTGTGCCACATTCAAAGTAACTTAAATCATCTTTACATCCCCACTCTGATGCTCAGTTTGAACTTCAGCAGGTCATCGTGATCATGTCTACATGTTTAAGGGCATTGAATTGCTGCCATTGCTGATTATATTAACAAAAAGTTGAAGAGGTGTACCAAAGTGACCAGTGAGTGTATATACTGTTACAAAGGAGCACGTGCAAAGCTGATTATTCTGTTTTATAATCAGATGTACCACTGCTTGTTTACATATAACATTTTCTTTTGGTAAATAAAAATGGCCTGATGTTACTGTTGAAAGTAAAATGATAGATTTGTTTTCTCACTTCATAGAATCTACTCAGTGTGAGGTGTGTTGTTAGGACACGCCTGGTGTCATTTCAGCAAACTCACCCTGCTGTTTTTCCTCAGGTGAAGAACATCATCTATCATGCAGTGAAGGACGCTATTGGGACGCTGAAGGCCCATGAATCTAAACTAGCGCGCCCTTACTCCTCTCCCCAAACAGCCAGCCTCTGAAGACCACTCCACTACATACACACACATACACACACACCTACATAAATAAGTACCAGCTGCACAGTGCAGAGTACAAAGATAGTGTAGGTTATTTTGGGGCAGTGAAGATATGCGTTCGGGAAGAGTGTACATTTGATTAGATGGGGAGGGACAAATCAGCGCTTCGATGAAGGAAGTCCTTTATCGCTGTTACACAGTACTCTCAAACTTGTCTAGTTTTCCAATCTTTTTGTTTGTTTTTTGGTTAACTCTGTATTTAAGGTCAGTGTGTTCGTTCTGTTGTTTTCATTGTATATGTAAGATGTGAGAGTAAGGGAGGTAAAAGCTGACGTGCCTTTGGAGCAGAGGTTCAGCTACAATATAAGCAACTGACAAAAATGTGAGTACTGGGCTAACTTTCCTATTTTGATGACGTTGATATTATCTTTCTTCAATAGGAGCAAGGTTAACCTGTTTTTGTAGATTTTTGTTGAAGTTTTTAAACAGCTGAGTGTTTCTGCCCTCTGTGGCTGAAATGAATTTGCGAAAACAGCCAGTCAAGGGAAGCAGACCAAAGTTTTGTATTTTTAGTTTTCTTCTTTCACTTTTAGAGTAAAAAGTCGTCTTCTTTTTCTTTTTTTTTTCTTTTTTTATACACCACAAGGTAATAATTGGGGAGGGGAGGGGGGNCAACAGGACAGTTTTTTGTTTTGTTTTTTCCACCTGTCTTTGTCACATGGGCTGAATGAACTGCAGACTTCCTGCATTGTTCAAGAATCACAATTGCAGCTGAACAGAACTACTGGCCATTAACATTGTATCAATATATATATTGATCTAGCAGTCTGTTTGATTTTTCACAATAAAATTTACAAAAACTACTGCTCTTCTGGTGCTTTTTTTTTTTAACCCACAAAGCCTCAATACTAAGATGTAGATGGTATTAAACTACTAATTTGTTTATAACTGATTGCTTGTTTAGTCAAACAGTACTAAAAGATTTAGCTTGTAATTATACTCTTACCCCTAATTTCTTTATATCTTGCTAGGAAAATGGGAAACAGTTGTAGTGTATAATTCTAATGAGCTTGAAAGTCAGTATTTGTTGTGACCACGTTTATTCTTCAGCACAGCCTGAACTCTCTGTGGCAGCTTTCTTGTCATTGCTTTAAGTAGTTCTTTTTGTTGTGTCATGATGATCCCAAACTGGCTATTTTTTATTTTTTTTTTGTGCAGGTGTGCTTTTATTGCACTGTGGAGTATGTTAGGGATCACTGTCATGCTGAAAAATGCCACACTTTCCAGACGGCATTGCATGGTGGATCAAAATCTGATGGTACTTTTTTACATTCATGAATACCATCATTTTTTGACAAGAGATCCAACACCACTGGCTGAAATGCAGCCTCAAACCAGGACAGAGCCCTCAGTTCTGTTGTTGTGTAACTTGGCGCAAACAATACTGGCTCATTCCTTGACTTAGGTGTCCTTTTTTCTTTTCTTTCAAATGTGTAAATGATTCATAGGTCAGTGTTAAGTGGCTTAATAAAAAAAAGAAAAAGTTTCTAACAATGGTCAGGTACAAGGACTGCACTAAAAATCAGTAAAATAGCAGCCACTCTGCAAAGAAAAACTTTGAAAGACTGGAAAAAGTCTGGCTCCTTGGAGGCAAATATTATGTGTTACTATAGGGTAGGTTGCACTAATTTCTTAATAAAATCCTTAATTTCACTCAAGTGACTTAACAGTTTTCTGTTGACTAACTGTTGTCCAGTGTCTAAACTCGGGCCCAGTTTCCCGTACAGGGTTTGTCTTTTCCTGGACTAAATACTTTTTCCTATTGTGGTCTTCACTGACTTTTTCCTTTTAGTCTAGGACCATGCTTAATCCATGACTGGGAAACCGGCTGAGGTTGTTCACATTAAGTCTTCAAAGACATTTTATTCCCATTTAGGAGTCTAACAATCTTATTGTATTCTAACGTGTTTATTTGGACAGTCTCATGGACATAAAAAAAAGAATCAGAAGGTGTCCTTTGCTTTTGTCCTTGTCAGTGAGCAGACTGGGAATGTACAGTACCGGTAACATTATGAAAGAAAACCAATTAAATACAGTATCCGTGCAATCTAGTGTAGCTGTCTGTCTAAGGTTGTATGTGCGCCACTGTTAGTGCACTAGAAGGAACAACATGGGGCGCATTTTGAAGCTAAAATGACAGATTTAACAGAGCGACCCTGGCCCTTTAAGAGCCAGTCTTTTTCAGCAGCGGTGGTGGCGGAGGAGAGCAGAGCAGTTTGGAGCTACAGACTGCGGACCACATCTCCAGCTGCTGTTAGCCTACCTGACAGCAGAGCAGGGCAGCCTCCTGGCTCACATCGCAGCTTACCGCGTCCTGGAGGGGAATGGGGGCCACCTAGCCCGCTTACTAGCCGACTTAATTTCCTAGAAGCGGGGGTAAAGCCTCACAGGCTGGCGGTCCAGCAAGATGGTATCCTGGATTATTTCGAGGATAGTTGTGTGAGTATGGGCAGGGCTGTATCTGTTGTTTTCATGCGTTAGCCACATCAACGGCTCCTTCTTTCATCAGTTGTCTGATGCTGAACGCCGACTAGCTAGGCTGCCTTTCTCTGCAGTCCGTTTCCTGCCTGTTTAAAGTGAACACTTCGCATGTAGGGGAAAGCATAAATACAGTGGATAACCTGGCATGCAGAAAGAGTCTTAAAGCTCCCGTGTACACTAACCGTCGCTGTTTATTTAATTAGTACAATGATGCAGCACAATCTGCATCCAGCGCTTGCTAGCCGCGGGTAGCTAACGCAGGCTGGCTAATCAGTAACTGTAACGACCTGACAGTAATGTGTTGGCAGGGAAAGTGCAACCTGCTTAACATGCCAGCCTCGCTGGAGACAAGTAAACAGGCTCCAAGCTCCCAGGGGCTGCCTCATTCTTTGAATAAGCCAGCGTGAGTGTCGCTGCTCCCTAGGCTGAGGATTTGAGCATCATGCGGTAACATGAGTTGGTAAAATGTGGTGTAAAGCTAAGTCCAGCAGCCCAGTCAAGGATGTGCGCCACTCCATTCATTTGCCAGCAGCTGTGGGGCTTAATAAGATGGACAAACAGGATCAGCAGTTCAGGTCTAGCCCTTCCACCTGGACACGTCACATCTCAACTGTGTGTGTGTGTATGACTCAACTAAAGCCTGTCATTATCCTGATCCATTATGCAGACACTGGCCAGTCAGTGCTGCACTGGTGCTGTCCCACGTCTAGAAACATGTACAGGATAGTGTCATATCTTGCCTTAGCTGGTAACTTTAAACTCAGCTATCGTGATGCCTTTAAAAAAGGCTCAGGTGTAGAAATGACGCTTCATCCCTATAAATGTTCAGCTTTCCTCGATTACATAAGCAAACTGTTGCTTTTATTGGCTTCCAGCTGCCTGCAGCTTCCACTTCACTACACCTCAGGTAGTCATGTGTCTACTGAAGGCAAACAATGTGACTGAATATGCATCATAATGGCCGCTGCTTAGCCAACACACAAGCTTAGTCATTTTTTTTTTTATCCATACTCTTTGCTTTAAACAAGCAGCTGGCCCAATTTTTAAGGGTAGTCAGACTTTTTTTTTTCTTCTTCCTGTTTTACAGCAAATTTATTAACCTAACCTGAAAAACTGAACATTGAAATATGTCCTAGACCAAGCAAGAGGACTGGGTGGTGTCAAGCTCAGGCACGTGCTTTAGTTGTGGGCACAAAGAGGCACAGGGCGTCTGCTCAGGGAGTCTACTGGCTTGGAGGCCTGCTACGAGTCATCCCAGCTCACTGTACGGAGCTGCACGCATCACTGAGCAGCGCAGTCGCATACTAGGACAGAAGACCTACTTAAGAGGAAAAAAGAAATAGTTGCAAGGTTGTCAGGAGCCTAGAGCACAAAGCTTATCAAGAGGCTCTCTGTAACAGACATTCAACCTTTATTTACAATAAGGGTTTAAGTCGCAATTACTGGTTTGCCCTATAAGCATACTTTCACAGTCTTTCTGATCTGTGCTCTCCCTGCTGTCGCCTCGCTCAGCATTCAGTATCCTGTCACATCAGCACAAATCAGTACAGTGGCAGAGGATGCGACCAAAAGCACATCAAAAACAAGGCTCTGTGTGCACAGTCTCCCAGTGTGCACGTGGACTAACACATAGTGACCCACCCCTGGCAGCAACCATGTGTGTTTTTTCCATTTTTGTCTCACTGCAGTCTTCCTGACTCCATTATATTGTTTGCTTTCATTTTCAGGCCGCTTGGTTTTGAAAAGTCACGGCCCAGCACTTCTCTTTTGTGGCATCACCACGTATATTAAAACCGTGTGGACACTCACTTTGCTCAACAATATGTTGCCCTTTTGTGTTAACAGAAGCTCAGAACAGACATGTGCGGAAGTGTGTTTGTGAGGTGTCAGTTGACACCCAGAGGCCATGTTCTCTAGCTGAACCCCCTTCCTCTGACCCAGTATTGTCTTCTCTGCCTTTTTTTGTTTTTGTTTTTTTGCAGCCTTGCCTTTGGGACGCTCTACCCGGCGTACTCCTCATACAAGGCTGTCAAAACGAAGAATGTGAAGGAATATGTGAGTATAACCCCTGGTTTCTAAATGTCAGCAAACCATTTTTGACCTCTGTCTGCTCTGTTTGACTTTTAGGATGTTTTGCTCTGGGCGCCTGGCTGCTATTTCTGTTCTTATGTGTTAAGGACTAACATGAAGCCCACTGATTGATTCTGGGCCACAGAAATGCTTGGTTTCATCAGAGGACATGCATTAATTACTTTCTGTTGTAATGTTTTTTTTGCATTGCCTGTTTCTTTGGACGTTATTATTTGAAGACTGACAAAAATGTGAATCATGCTTGATGATCAGGGTCTCCCAGACAAGATCAGACACATGGGAGTGCAGTTTAACTGCCCTTCATTAAAAGGGGGTCGCTCAGGCACTATAACAGACAGTAGAAGATGAAACAATTGATGCACTTCATTTTCTTTCTAAATCTTTTCCATTCTGCATAGATCTTGGAGATCTGATCATAAAATTGAAGCATGTCAACCATGTGACAGGGCCTTCCTACCTGTCACATGGTTTTATTTCATTTGTTTTGAGTAGAGCATTTTACCCCTGCACTTGGAAATAATATATGAATTTACTTGAGCCTGCAGTCACCAGGAGATGCATGTCATGCAGTGGATTGTGAAAGCCTATCTGCACGACTGTGAATGGCCACTAGACGAGTAGTTGGTTGGTTGGTCAAGACCCTAAAACAAGACCGTACACTAGGAAACAAAAAAGACCACAAGTGAATATGCATCTATTTTGTATTTGTTTTGAAATTAATGTAATTTTTTTTTTTCATTACAAAGAATATTCCTGTAACATTTTAAGGGAAAAGTTCTCTGGAAAAATAATTTCAGTATCTTTATCCTAATTATGCTTTAAACAAGTTAGAGAAAATCATAACTTGCATTAGGATGATTAGATAATAATCCAAAGAGCTTCTTTGGATGTCAGGATTGTTTGGCTTCCTCACTTTTTTTTTTTTAATGAGACTGAGATCAGATGACTGTGGAGGAAAGTCGGCGCTCCTCAGTTGGCTTTTTCCTCTTAAAGTCATTCCTGCAAACTGTTGACTGGTTGGGTGTTTTATTCAGCTGCTATAGGAATTTCTCTCAAGAAGAACACACATTCAAACGTATAGGGTGTTAAGTGTGGAGTGTTACTTGGGTGAATTTGATGAGGTGGAGGTATCCAACTCCAAATTGGGCAAAACCACACCCACTTTTGAATGATCCCACAGCCATGTCTTCCTGAGACCTTATGTCTTCTGTAGTGGTTAAATTGAAAGTTGCTTTTTCCTTCTTGGTTCTAGAGAGGATATTTCACTGTGGGTTTGATGTACAATTTGGTCAACGAGTTAGGCCAGTAGGGGGTCGGGGGGGCTGTACAGGAGTCAGCTGGGTGATCGGGAAAATACTTCCACTTTTGCATCTACACCCTCTCCATACAGTCCACCCCCCCTTCCCCGTGGCTGCTGATGGATCACTTAAAGGGTAGAAAGGCATCAGCAAGTTTTGCTCTGACCTCACCTTCCTCTGATTGAAGTGGGAACTTATATCACCATCTTCAGCAATTGTATACTGCTATCAGATAGGTGCGTTAAGATCACGTCCAGCACTTATTGGAAGATTCAAATAAAGACAAAACCGGTGCTGCAGCTTCAAAGTGTGGTTAGAAAACCTGCATTGGCGCAGAGTTCGTGTGGAGGGCCTGCCACATTGAATGCTTGATGTGAAAGTGGGCTGTAAAGCTCTCCAATACTATCACTTAAAAGTGCATCAAAGTGTGTGTGTGTGTGTGTAGAGGTTGTATTGGAATCGGTCCTAAAGACACACAAGGGAGAGGGATAATAAGGAATGTGTGAACTCAGTCAAGGCGTAAAATAGGGCGGGAGAAGAACAGAAGGAACACAGAAAGTCACCCGAAGTGTCAATGAAGTAGGAGAGACCAGGACTCACTGTGTGATACAGACTCAGAGGAACACGAGACAAATGGAAAAAGCCCCATGATCAAAAAATAAACCATGAAGAAACCCTAAGGACATGAAACTTTTCATAATGTCTGGTGTTTTTTAAATCCTCAAACATTCTGATTATTTCCATATTTTCTTGAACCTTTTAGACCACAGTGTTTTAATAATTAAACATTTTTCCAAATTCATTCATTATTTAATTTCTCTTTCACAACTGTAAATGATCTAGGCCTCTTAAAAAATATTCAATAATGTCACTGTGCTCGAACCAACAATGGATACCAGACTGTTACATCAGCTTTGGATTAACGAAATGTCCAAATTGAAAAGTTTTACTGATAAACTTGATATGGATGTGCCATCCTGCTGGAGCTGAACTACCAGTGCAACCTTAATTGGTGGCAGGGAGCTTCTCATACATGTCATTAATGACAAGGACTCTAGCAAAAAAAAACAAGCACAGCTGGAGAAAAATCAGTTGAGAGGGATATGGAGACAGCAATGTGTTGTGTCGACTACCTGCAAAAATATTCCCTTTTTGCAGATTGTCTTGTTGCCTCTCCTGTGAGCCTGTTATCACATTCATTTGCACCAAAGCAGGTGAAATTGACTCTGAATGGTTTAAGCTTCCAAAATGGACAGATTGATATCCCTGGAGTTTAATTGACTTTGTGTTATACTGAGACAATTGAGTGTTGAGAGAGAGAGAGAAAAAAAAGCATATTTGTATATATAAAATCTGTGCATATCTAAAAATATATGCTCACATATGCTGAGGGTCCACATGAATGACTGTCTTTGTTTTAAAGGGAAATGAAGGTTATGGAGCAGTCAATCAGTCTAGTGGGTGTTTGGTCCAAGATTAACATCCGAAGGATGATGATGATTGTATGAAGCTGCTCGATCCTTTTATACCATAATGACTCATTTTTCAGATGGTGCATCTAAGTTCCTTTTCAATGGTTTTGGATATTTTAAAACGGAGCATGGGATGGGGTGGTGGGGGGCTTGGAGGGAATCTAGGAGGATGAGATGTCAGCGCTCTGGCCCTCAGCCTAGATTTTCACTGGAGAACAGTCTCCTCCTGGCTGGTTACCATGGCAACCCACCCTCTCAGCCGCTGCTCGAGCAGACGGCCACAGAAGGAGCGAATACGGGGCGGAGAAGTGTGAGAGGGGAGAGAAGGGAGACGCCATTTTTAGAGCTGCTTTCATTTCCCTTCTCTCCTGTTTGGTTCATTCCTAATGAGCCGATTGATTCCCCGTTTTGTGTGTTCTCACAGCAACGTGCCTGAGGCCTGTTGATGCCTTTAAACACACCATTACCATTCAGAGCTGTGCTTACACTGAACATAACAGTATATTTGATAACCGACTTTGATATTGGCTCACAAGGTAATTTGCCTGTAAAATGACTGGTTTGTGGCATATTTGGATGATGACCCACATCTCCCTTTGTCTCACAGATGTACCCATGCATATTGATGTGATGCTAACGGACGGAAGCACGTGTCTCATTTCTGTGTCGGGTGTGAACTGGATGCTGTGGGTTTTCGTGTGCTATTTTTAATCATGTTCTCCCCTGTGTGTGTGTGTGTGTCCATCCAGGTAAAGTGGATGATGTACTGGATAGTATTTGCATTGTTCACTACGGCAGAAACAGTCACAGACCTGCTCCTATCATGGTGAGTCAGGAGCTGCTTGTGATCATCACCCTTTCAC
>JASGAU010350745.1:0-17997 GCA_030220045.1 Australoheros facetus | reverse complement strand
TCTGAGCTGTTATGAGTGTTTGTTTGGGTGTGCGCCCGGTCAACTTGGGCAGGAGCGATAAACAGGAAACGGGGGCTTGGAAGGGACAAACTACCTACCATGCGTCTTTTGCTTTATTATAGGTGTCGAGAGATATTCAAGGAGTTTCACTCGGAAAAAAAGTCAAGCCCAAATAAGCAACTCCACGTTCAAAAACAAGCCCAAAAAAACCGCAACCCGCGACTCACGAGATTTGCAAGCGACTCTAGAAAAAAAACAAGCCCAAAGTCGCTTATAATAAGCGGACTTGGCAACACTGGAGGTAAATGATTTCTATGCTCGCTTTGACAAAGACAACAGGGAGACAGCTACCAACATCGAACCTTCTGCAGATCTCCAGTCCTTCACACTCACCTCTACAGATGTCTATGCTGCACTGAGCCAGATCAACGCACGCAAGGCTGCTGGCCCTGATGGCATTCCTGGGGTGTACTGAGCATACCTGTCATGTCTCCTGTTTTGGCCAGGAAACTCCCGCATTTTACCGCTCTGTCCCGCCGTATTTTTATTTTCCCGTAAATTTCCCGTATTTTAATATAATAATTTTCAAAAGTATTCCTGTGCCGCTCCAAACTGTATTCTGTCACTAGCCTCGCGAGANGTGTGGCAGTTCTCGCGAGGTTAGTGCCGACAGCCGGAACAAACTGGGGAAAAAAAAACACTGGACCTCGGTCAGTGTTGCCAACTTGGCAGCTTTTCAGACGCCCGTAGCTACATTTTTTTTTCCAAAAGGCGACTAGCGACAGTGAACTCCTCCGCTGTCCCTGTGTTTTGTGGCATCGTCCAGACCTCACTTCAACTCCACCCTCCAACCCCAAACCTCACTTAAACACCGAGCCTGCCCACCCGCTCCATCCACTCGCATCCCCGGACCTCACTTCGGCCTTTATCAACCTTTGAGACAGCCGACAGCGAGTTTTCTTACACAAGTTGGCAACAGTGGCTCAGATAAAGGAGGAGGGTTGAATGTAGCTGGCAGTCGCATCCCACAGTGTTTTTGTTAAATTTGATATTCTAACATTAAACAATACGGGACAAAATTGAATGTAATGAATGAACAAAATGTAATGTGGGTCTAGGCAAAGCATTAAAGTTTTGATTTGTAGTTTTAAACATGGTTTTTTTCCTACGCTTTTTGCCTCTCCAAAGATGTTTTTCCTCTTTTCTACAACCTCGATTGCAACTACATGCAAATGACCAATTATGTCATCTCATATAGCGACTTCTATTTTCAGCGGCAGAAAATTTCCCGTATTTTTAAATACAAAACTTGACAGGTATGGTACTGAGAGCACGTGCGGAGCAGCTCACTGGAGTTTTTACAGATATCTTCAACCTGTCCCTCGTCCAGCCAGCTGTACCAACATGCTTCAAATCCACATCGATCATACCAGTGCCGAAACACTTCAACCCAACATGTCTGAATGACTGTCGTCCTATAGCACTTACACCCATCATCACGAAGTGCTTTGAGCGACTGGTCCTGGCACAACTGAAAGATTGCCTCCCACCCACACTGGACTCACATCAGTTTGTTTACCGAAGCAATAGAAGCATGAGGATGCAGTCTCCATTGCACTACATTCTGTGCTCTCACATCTGGACAACAATAACACATATGCACGAATATTGTTTGTTGATTTCAGCTCAGCGTTTAATACTATAATCCCTGCCAAGTTACTCACGAAACTTGGAGAGCTGGGCATCGACCCCTCCCTCTGCCTTTGGATTAAGGACTTTCTGACCAACGGGCCTCAGCATGTTAGGTCAGGTCACACCCATTCTACCACCATCTCACTAAACACAGGTGTACCACAGGGCTGTGTATTGAGTCCATTTCTCTACTCCCTCTTCACTCACAAATGCAAGACATGAATCCAACTCCACGATCAAGTTTGCTGATGACATCACAGTGATCGGCCTCATCAGCAACAACGATGAGACAGCCCACAGAAAGGAAGTGGAGCATCTGGCCATGTGGTGTGCCGACAATAACCTGCTCCTTAACGATAGAAAAACAAAGGAACTCACTGTAGACTTCAGGAAGGAGAAAAATGACAAACCTGACCCCATCTACATCATGGGGATGGCTGTTGAACGTGTCGCCAGTTTCAAGTTCCTGGGAATACACATAACAGAATATCTGTCCTGGACCACAAACACTTCTAGATTGGTTAAGAAGGCTCACCAGCACCTCTTTTTCTTGAGGACACTACGGAGACAACACCTATCTTCAATCATCCTGGTGAACGTCTATCGTTCCCATACCAGACTGTATTACAGTCTGGTATGGGAACTGCACTGTCGCTGACCGTAAGACCCTGCAGCGAGTAGTGAAAATGGCCCAGGAGATCACAGGGACTTCACTTTCATCAGTTGAGAACGTCCAGACGAAGCGTTGTCTGTGGCGTGCTCGCAGTATTCTTAAGGACTCCTCCCACCCTGCCCATAGTCTTTTTGTCACGTTGCCGTCTGGCAGGTGCTTTAGGAGCCTCCGGACCAGGACAACCAGACTGAGGAACAGCTTTTTCCCCAGGGCTGTCTCCTTACTGAACTCTGTTCACTGTTAACATTCATTTAAATTCTGGACATTGACTGCACTACATTCATTTACATCACTTTTATTTACATCACTTGTTGCATGATACTTAACTGTATAATTGTATACTATCATAGTTTCTACTCATTCAGCATATCCTGTATATACATGTATATACAAATATATCCACTACATTGAGATTCAAATTGTAAATTATTCCATGTGTATAGCATTTTATATTTCAACTGTATATTATGCCTATAGTAATTCTATATTACATATGTATATTATGACTATAATACCTCTTAATAGATTCACATTAATATACTCACGTGTATATTTACTATATTTCACTATTGTTTAACTATTGATTATTGCTGATATTCAAATGTAGGAAATGCTTTTAGCAGCTGATCAATAAAATATCTGGATTATGTTTTTGTTGTGTATGCTTTCTGCAAACCCATTAGTGGAAGGAAATGGCACCCTGGTACACATTAAATGCATGATATATAAGTATAACTCTTCTGGATTATATACAAAAATGATCACTCTGTCGATCTAATAAGGCCTGACTTAGAGTTCTGTGTTGGTCCTATGTACATAACCAAAAATCCTCTCTGAACCTACCCTGACATGCACCTCGAGAAATGTAACTTCATGTCCACAGAGACTGTGATTACTGGCTAGGCTTCAGAGGTGCTTTCTGGTTACATACGTTGGAGTGGCATTTAGCCATAAGCATTAGCTTGCTAATTAGCATTAGTGTCAGGTTGAAAAAAATTTCTGGCTAGAACCCTGTAGTTAGCATGGCCACCAGTGACAGCAGATAAGTAAATAAGGTGTTTCTCCATCATTAGTACATTGAGCAGCAAGTAGTGATTGACAGTCCTAAGACCCTCCTCCTGGATCTGATTGGTTGTTTATGACCTGCAGATGGCAATAGTAGTTCAGGGAGGAGGTGGAGGAGCTCGATTTTTTCACAGATTATCTGTTTCATACTGTCGCAACAAATGTGTAAAAACCAGATTTTTTATAGAAATTACATACTGCAGCTTTAATCTGTATAAGAGAGAAACTTGTGGCTTTAGTTCTTACTGTTCATGATTGTTTGCCATTTAGCTATGTGATTTTGAAATAGCACCCATTTTTACAAAGACTGTTGTTTTAAAAACAACATAACTTTATGTATTGTTTATGAAAGGCAAAGAAAAGTAAAGACTTGTGATGAACTCTGAATACCTGTTTCACATTCTGTGATAAATGATCACCGAGGAGTATTAAAAATAGATGGTTAAATTTATTTCATCTCTGAATGTTTAATATCTAGGTGTTTTTATGGGAATGTGGATCTTTCAGCTCAATTGGAGAAGTGATTTTTATCATGTTTCACATTTTATTGTGTCATGTAGTGTGGGGCACTGGTCTTGGTCCCTAAAAGTCTTGGTCTTGTCTATAACACTGCCCTGAACCATGCCTTAGTTATGCTGCAATAGGCCAAGGCTGCTGGGGGGGATCACTAGTATTTCTTTTTCATTAACCTCTTTTCACTCTGTTTGTACACCACTCTGCATTTAATCATTAGTTATTAATCTCTGGCTCTCTTCCACAGCATGTCTTTTGTCCTGTCTCTCTCCCCTCAGCCCCAACTGGTCACACCCCTCCCTGAGCCTGGTTCTCTCAAGAGGGTTCTTCCTGGTTTTTTTTGTTGTTTTTTTTTTAACCACAGCAGCTTTATTGGCAGTGTAGAGGGACAGGAAACAGGGGAAATATATAGGGGAAGACAGGCCAGGAGTTGAAGCTGTGCTGCCCACACCGCAACATATGCATGGTTACTTGCTCCACCACTGAGCTACCCGGCCGCCTGGAGTTTTCTTGCTGTTAAAAGGGAGTTTCTTCTTCACACTGTTGCCAAATGCTTACTCATAAGGGGTTACCTCGTTTTTGGGCTTTCTCTGTATCATTGTAGGGACTTTACCTTACAATATAAAGCAACTTGAGGTGACTGTTTTTTGTGATTTGGCGCTATACTGTATAAATAAAATTAAACTGGATGGAATTTAACTGAATTTACCTTCATGTCAAATGAAGAACCACTGGAGCAAAAAAAATATCAGGACGAAAAGAAAGTAAGACATCTGTCTTAACAGTAGGTCAAAAGGAACCTACGTTGTTTTATTTAACACACAAAAAAGGTTACACTAAAGCAATAATGAATGATGGAAAACAAAAAGATGTTACAAATTCATCAAACTATTAATAAGTTGACTGAAAGAGGACCAAAAAAAAGAGACTCCATCTTATTTTATCCTATACTTTACATCACCCTAGTTAATGTGATATCAATGCATATACAGCAACAGCTTAGAAACCACATTTACTTTAAATATAGGGTATTGAGCATAAAAATAACATTTGCTGTCTGACAATGACAGTCTGTCTATGAGGAAAATTCACCCATTTCATGAAAGAGTTTCTTGCGAACACCCCTAAATGAGTGGACATAACTTTACAGGCCATTATGTCTTTAAACATAATTAGATACAGTATGTTTGGCTTAATGCTCAGTGGCAAAAGGTAAGAGCTCTTGTATAATTTGTTAAGTCAAAGAATAAAACATGGGATATTAAACATGCTCCATCTGTAATAACTTTGAATAAATTGTTCCTTCCCAAAAAACTGTAATAAGAAAAACACAAAAAATCTCAAATAGTAAAAGTAAAATACTAAATGCCACACCACATTTAAAAAAACAATAAAAATAAAAATGTCACTTAGTTTTGCTTTGGTGTTCATTGAGCATCAATAAAATTGGAGAAATATTAAAAATATCATTTTTTCTTCTGTCAAATTTTCATAGAATCTGCTGTGTCACTTATCGCAGCACCATTAAGCTCCAAGTCTGGAGTTAATATTAACATGATATAACTCATAAGTTTAGCTCTTAAAAACAAAAAACATTTCAGTTAATTTTTTCCTGGTTTATAGCCTGATGTTAGAAGTAGAACTTGTGTTTGCAGCCAAATTAAACTTTTAGTCATTTCTCTCTTACAGGAAAAACTTCTGACCACATTTTTTATGATTGAAACTGAACTTATATTGTCAAACATTTCAAACAAGCATTTTAGAATAACACTTTCACAGCAAGATCCCATTTATCCATTCACTGTTATGACTACATTCTATATTAGAAGACTGCTGGAAAGATAATCAGTGCCCTACTCCCCTCCCTCCAGGATATATACAACACCCACCGCACAGACAGAGCAGCCAGCATTGTGGGAGTCCCAACCACCCCTCACACAGTCTCTTCAGTCTCCTTCCATCAGGGAGGAGGGTCAGGAGCCTCGGGCCTCCTTCACTGAACTGAGCAACAGCTTCTTCCACCAGGCTGTCAGGAAGCTGAATTCTCTGCCCTCTCTCCCCTCTGCTACCCAGGACACTAAATTGTAATCTGCTGTCCCCACCCCCAAACACACACACAGACACACACACACACAGTTTCACCATATCCCCCAGCACCAGTCACCTTACTTTATTTATTACTTATTATTTATTTATTTTACAGCCACTGCATTGCTACTGTCAGTTATTGTTACTGTGTCGAGTTAGTTAGTGTGTTTCTGTGTATATATTGTGCACATTTTGAGTAAATGTTGTATATTTATATTTTATATTGTACACACCGTGGGTCATGGGAAACGTAATTTCAGTTCTCAGCCTGTCTTGTACATCTGGAAGCAATTGACAATAAATGTTGAGTATTAAATCAATGACACGTCAGTGAGAAATGGAGGTGAAATCTAATGTTTTTTCCCAGTGTCATTCATTTGTGGAATTCAACATTATTTGTTAGAAGCTACTTTCACCTGCTCCCTTATTCTCATGTTTGAGCCGGCAGATTTTTATGCTGAATTGCTCTCCTGGCACAACCCCAAAATTATTTGTGTCTCCTCCTGGGATCAAACTGTGGATCTTTTACCTGTTAGGCAAATGTGTAAACCACTACACTACAGAGCTGCTAGTTCAGCATTAGGTACTAATAACTGAATTTTGTGTGGAAATTCCAAATAATAATTTGGACCCTAAGATGACACATAGTATGTCTTCAAGATTTTCTTCCAGCAGCACAACAAACTAATCAAGCTATCATCCATCTTCGTCCGCTTGTTCTTTTCAGGGTCACTAGAGCCTATCGCAGCTGTCATAGAACAAGAGGCAGGGTACACCTGGACAGGTCACTAGCCTGTTACAGTGCTAGGACACAGAGACAGACAACTATTCATGCCTATAGCCAGTTTAGAATCACCAATTAACCTAACTGCATGTCTTTGGAATATGGGGGGGAAACCAGAGTACCTGTAGAAAACCCACATAGCCACAGAGAGAACATGCAAACTCCACACAGAAAGGCCAGATGGTGGATTCAAACACAGGACCTTCTTGCTGTGAGGCAACAGCGCTAATCACCACACCACCGTGCTAATTTGACATCCTGTATTGTGCTTTCAGGTATGGGCCAATGTAGCCTTAAGATATGTTTCTGTGTGACTGAACTCGTCAAGACGTAAACACACCAGATACAACAAAAGTGATTATAGAGGGGTAATAATATGTTTTTTGTTTTTGTTTTTTGGAAATAAAATAAAAAAGCACGGTCAACAGATGACATTCACCCAAATATCTATCCAGTTACCCATGAGGGTGTCTCCTAACAAATGCAATTTTGAGAAAATTGGCACTAACTTCTGTCATAACTGATGAAAGCCAGAGGTCAAAATGCGTTGATCAAATAATAAAGCTGTTCTTTATACTACAATGTTGCTGGAGCTTTGACCTCTTTAGCAACTTGTAATGACAAAACTCTAGAAAGAAAAAAACTTTTGAGTCTTTTAGGCTTTTTAGCCTTTTTTCAGACTGCAATTTAATGCTACTTCAGGGTGAACAATTCTGGTGTGTGACACATACTAAGATTCAGGATTTGGATTAATGGGACTTTAGAAAACAAGCGTCCTTCTAATTGGCCAAATATTTTAACTTGTGATGAGTTGTAGCATTCCTCCACACTGCATAGCCATATTAGCAAAAAGTAACTATAATTGATTGAAACCCACAAATAACCAAAAATAAAAAATAACTGGTGAAATTTGTATAGCATTAAACTGTGTTAATAGAGATGTCCATAGACCATGGTAGCACCACCAGCCATCACTCGAAATGACTCTGCATGAACATTTTTTCTGGACCAGTTACACTTTATTTTTTTTGTTCTCCGCTGATAAATTTTTTAGATGCTTTAAATGCAAAAACACTAGGGAGGAGGACAAGAATGATGCTAGTGCCCCAGCGTATCAATGATGACCAAACTGATTCCTGTAGACTAAACTGACATTCTTTTAGCAGCTTGTCCACTGATGCCTCTCCATCTCTGTAAACCAGTACCAAATGACCGCATTCATCATCATCACTGGTCCAGCCTCTCAGTGCAATTTTTACAGTTGATTGGTTGAGTCCAAAAAACGTGAGCAATACTTTGTCAGATAATATCTGGCAATCAAATGCCAGCTTTGACAGGGACTCTAAATACAAAACATCTGTGGTGTTGTCCTTTGCACAGTTGTCAATAGTGACTGAGCCATTATTGAAAGCTAACATGTAAATGTCATTTCCATCATCACCAATCAGGTAATCTCCACCAGTGGACACCAAGATGTCACTGCCATCTGAGCCTTTGAGAAGAGAACTTTCATAACCAGACACTAAGATGTCAGAATAGATGGTGCCGATAACAGTTTCCACATCCTTCAACACGTCCCCCTCAGCATCAGCATAGCGGCCTTGGCCTGTCATCAGGTTAACATAAACTCCTTTACCTTTCTCATGATCGCCCCGATAGAGAACAGTGTCTCTGCCTGGACCTCCATCTATTAGATCAGCTCCTGGTCCAGGAATGAAGACATCCTGCCCAGAGTTTCCCATCAGTATGTCACTTCCCTCCTCACCATAAAGAATGTCGTCTCCCTTCCCACCAATTAGGATGTCAGCTCCATTTCCTCCTATCAGCCTGTCATTTCCATCACTTCCATCCAAGATGTCATCCTTCCACCCACCAATCAGAGTGTTGTCTTGGTTGTTGCCTCTTACATCACTGGACTTGGAGGGACAGCCTTGTACTGTATGAACCTCTGACAGATTTCTGTGAGAGCTGAGGTTCAAATGACAGTCCACCTGTGACTGTTTGAGAGTCACTTTGAAAGCTTCTATCTGATAGAAAGGGTCATCTCCAGGTGGGTTTAGTGATTTCAGCTTGAAATGGACCCCATCAGAGCTCTGAAATTCTAGATGCTGATGTTTTCCATTATTATGGTAGCTAATCAGACTGAATTTCAGTCTTTCCTCTTCTGTCGTGATTGTTACATTCAGATCTTTTTTCAATGAGTCCAAATAAACTTGACTTCCACCAAGGAAATCCATCTCAACCAGCACAGTGTCCATATTCTGATCTTCTGCAAAATTATCAATAATTATGTCATCTCCATATTCATGTTTGATTATGTAAGTGTCTTTCCCTTCACCTCCTATCATCAGAGCCCCTCCGGTGTATGGATCCAGTAAATTCTCATTGCTGTTTCCAACCATTATGTCAAAACCTGAGGTGCCGTACATTTCTGTCACTGATTCAACATCATTCATCATTATCTCTTTACCTTCAAAGCCACAAAATGTTGATTCTTGTGAATGCATGCTTTTGTAACTGTAACAGGGCAGTTTTTCACCAGTAACTGATTGTTTTTGGAGATCTGACCTTGATTGAAGTGGTTCAGGTGTTTGGTTTCTGTAATCAATAGTTAAAAGTAGCATTAAAGACTTACCACAGCTGCTGATGTTAGTCTTCAGTCCAGCTGTTATTCCATCACTGGTCTTGATCTGCAGATGCTGATAATTCTTTGAATTAAACCAGTTCTGTAAAATAACAGTTTTTCTGCCAAGTACCAGAATGATGATGCTCTGACCTTCACAAGTACATGTTATATGCTGATATTGTTCTTTAAGAAAGAGAATGTCCAAGGCTAGATCTGGTGATAGATTGTTGATGGTTTTTACTCCTTGGCCTGGTGTGATAATGTACCAGTCCTCTCCTCCTCTACCCTCAATGAAATCATCTCCTAATCCTGGGATGACAAAGTTGTGTTCTTTATTTCCTTTGATGATGTCAGTATAGTCTGACCCGCGGACCTCTTTCACACTGTCCAAAGCCTCATCGTTCTGAAGGTCCACCTCCAGAGGAGATGGGGAGCTGCTGTAATCGATGCTGAGACTCTTTATGCATTTGGTGAACATGTTACTCTGCAGGCAGTCAGCCTTGTTATCTGAGATAGTGAAAGTGATCAGATCCTTTGTGATGAAAATCAAGTGTCTGTCTGTTGATGATCTGAACCATTTCACTACAGTAACATGAAAAGCTGTATTGTCATGGTTAGCTTCCAGATGAGCATCATCACCTTCTACCCTGACTTCAAAAGTATGAAGATTTGCTTCTATTATGGCCAGGTCTGTTTTACTGTCTCTGGAGTAATTTTCAATCAGCACTGAAGAATGTTTCCTGTCTTTCACCATATAAATATCTTCTCCTTCACCACCAATCAAATGATCTCGCCCTCCTCCCCCATCTATCAGGTTCCTTTCTCCATTTCCAATGAGGACATCATCATACTGAGACCCAAAGATGTTTGTAACTGTACATAAAAGTGGCAGTGATGCATTAACAATTTCACCATGTGTCTTGAACATCTTGTTAATTCCTCTGGCCACCAGCTGAACTGAAGAAACCACAATGGAGGAAATCTCAAATAAGACGCCATCTCCTGACATCATGTTCATGTGACAATACAGTTCCCCTAAAAACCAGTTTTGTATTCTTACAATGTGACTGCCCTCATACATCAACACAACATCGTTTCCAGATTTAGACACAGAAATGTGGCTGTAGTCGACACTGAAATGAAGGGTGTCTTGTGCTTTGGAGGGATCGTAGTTGTTAATGATCGTTTCCCCTCCATTTTCAGGAATGATGTAAGTGTCTTTTCCACCAGAGCCTTCAACATAACTTCTCTGTGGACCGAGGAAGAATATGTCATCACCCGGTTCACCATAAAGTCTGTAGTAGTAACTCAACATGACTTCAATCACGTGTTTGTCCTCTGCTCCCTGAAGAGCAAAAAATCGATTTGAATCTCTGTTTCCCCCGTATGTCCCATATCTTGAAGAGGAAAGAGCTTCAGAACCTGAAACCACTGTCACAGATCCAGCTGGTATGAACATGAATATTTTTTTCTGTAATGTCGTGTGTTCCAATTGATGTGACTCTCCCAGCCCAATAATTATATCTTTGCTTCCATCTGTGCTGATTTTCCAGCACCTTCGTCTTGGATCCTCATCACTAGAAACAAAATAGTCCATGCAGAGCTCCGACTCACCTTCATCAGCAAGGTAAAAATTAATACCGCCTCCATTCCAAGAGGAGGCACCAGCACTAAAATCAATGGCAGTCGTTCCATCCTGTTGCTTTGTGACTTTGTAATATTGGTGATAATCTGAGATCTGTGCAACAAGTCTTTGTCCCTCCTCAATTTCATCATAATGCCAATCATAAAACACACTAGCTACATTTATAGCAAAATGCTCAACCCCTTTTCCAAAACCAACAAAAACTGCTGCAATTTTATCCAAAACTCCAGCATCCTTTGGGAGGCTGTTCAATTCATTCTGGATGCCCATATAAACATCATCAATGACCATTCGGACCACTGATAGAGCCAAATTTAAAGGTGCTATGACAGGTGCCAGTTCAGGCTGAGCAAATTCTACAACATCTAAAGCAATCATATCAACATCCAAGACAGCATCAATGTATCCCAGTGTATCGCCTCTCTTTAAATCTTGTTCCAAATTGTATATCCCAAATCCAATTCCCACTATTGGTATAACCATCATAGTGTCCCTCATTGCAGGGCTCCTCATGATTGTTGCTGCAGCTTTTGCAATTCTTGTCTCTGAGGTCAGAGCTTTACTTGCAATAACAGAAGTTGTCATAGCAGTCACTCCATGAGCTGTCTGCAAAGTCCCCATCACACCATCTTTGATGTCCCCCTTTTCAAAGGCACGAACAGCTCCTTTCAGCCCCAGCATGAGACCCAGAGCTCCAACAGCAGTTCCAGCATGCTCTACGTATTTATTGGAGGATGTTGAAATGTGTTGCTCCATCTCATGCACTGCTGTGTCAATGTTCTTCAACATCTTTTCAGTGTAATGCTGACTCTGTGGAGATAAGTCAACCTTGAACTCCACAGGCTCAGCATCAGCTCTCTGTGACATGAGCTTACATACAAACTGTCCATTTTCTATTCGGGCAGTTCCCTCCTGAAGGTGCATTCCTGCCAGATTTTCACCATATTTTGCCTGAAGTTCAACATGGATCTCTTCAGCTAATGATGCAGATGCCCTAGAGAAATAGGATTCATGTTTGAAGGTGTTCTCAAATTCTGAGGCTGAATTCAGGTCTTGTATTGTGACGTAGCCATCATCATAGCCTCCCAGTGTTCCAGATGTGGAAGGTTTTCCTTCATCACCAGTAATTAGTACAATAGTGGGAGGTTGATCAAATTTTTCTTTGTAATTATTATAATCATTTGTATATGATGGTTCTTCAAATATGTTGTATTTTTTTGCTATTGCCACCATTTCATTATTATCTCCATTCCATTTTACAAACAGGTCATATTCCAGTTTAATGAATTCTTCTTTTGAGTCAGTGAATCCCCGTCTGTTTGGGTTGACCCAACTTCCTCCTCTTGCCATTGAATGTTCTTCAAATAAAAACTTCCGGCCTTTATCAATTTTATTATTATCTTCACTTGAAACCATATCCAGGGCCATGAGAGTCAGAGGGAATGTCCGGAAATTTCTGGCTGATTCAGATATAACTGATGCAGTGAAATATGTAGTGTACCAAGCCACAGTCTCTAGGTTTTCAGAATGTGAGCGTGTTCCTTTAAGAACATTTTCCACATATTCAGCATAGCGTCTTTTTTTTGTATTTAAAATGTTGCTTCTTATGCTTCTATAGCTTTCTTTGCCCACATGTGCTTTAATAATATCCTTAATCTTTTTAATTATGTTGTCTTCTCTTTGATTGTTGTCAAGTTTTTTTCCAATTGGATGCACATACAAATCTTCAGGACCCACTTCATATATCCATTCATTGATCATCAGGTATGTGGGCTTATTTTCTCTATTCTTTGCAAAATGACGAATTATATTTTTAACACATTTTCCTGATTTAATCTCATAACATTGATTAAGGACTTCTCTTATTCTGAATTCGTCATTTATCCAGCTTATTTCATTATTTTCTTTTTTTCCTATTAAAAATAGTTCAGTTATTTGCTCTAGGTTGTTGACACTGATTTTATCTGGAGGTGGTTGATCTGAGTGAAAGATTCCCCAAGACATAGCTTGAAGTTCATTAATGGCATATTCTATGCCATTGATGTTGTTTGGGTCAATGTCAGTTTTCTTAAAAACATCTGAGCTAACAAATCTCTTTGGTTCATCAGGCCAGCTATTTTCTCCTTGTGGGACTTTTGGTTCCTTTTCTTTGTTGTTTTTTTTTTTTTTCAGGGGACCCAGAAAGTTCCTTTCATTATTAAAAACAATCTCTCCTTTGGTGCCAGGCTCATTTCTAATTATTATATCTCTATTCCCATCAAGGGTTGCCACCACTTTCTTGCTGTCATCTCTATGTCTCCATTTCAGCCCATCTGGAGAAATTTCTTGGGTGATTTTCTCTCCTGTGTGCTTAATTTGGATAAGAGCATCTCTCACATGAAGCTCTGTCTCAATACCGGCATTTTCACTGAGGTCCCTCAGCAGAGTTTCAATGAATGACTGATCTGATCCAACCTCACAGGCCACCACACTAGTTGTTTTGATTTTATTACTTATTCTGTTGGTCCTTTCAATAATTTTGGCCGTGTCTTGGGAGCTATATCCTGACAGTCTCATTTCTCCTGAGTTTTCCCTTTTACCATGGCCTACCAGCACCAGCCTGCTGTGCTCTGACAGAGGCATTAATTCACCATAAATCAGTTTGGGTCTTTGGTTTTCATCAAGGACAAAGACAGAACTAACTGTTGGATGCTTCTCATGAAGATAAGTAGCAGCTTTTCTGACCACAGGGTCATCTTCCATTATTATAATCTGCTGGTGGTCATACTGTGTGGTGTGATCAACTGGTCTTTGTGGGATTTTGTAGCTGGAAACTGAGTCAGGTTGATCCATCAGCTGGTAAATCTGGTGATTGTCCTGGTTGGTTTCTAAGACTGTTTGGAGGCCCTGGAGCATAAAAACCCGAATGAAGTTATGTTGAAACTCTGTGGTTGTGTTTCCATCTAGAGAGAAAACTGGAGTTGCTTTCAGCGACGATGTCATTATCAGTTTTGCAAGTGATGCTCCAGAGAGTCCAGACACAGTTTGCCCATCTTCTGAAACACGTCCAAATACTTTCACTACAGTGCAGCTGTCTGCTTCTGGTACACAGGATTCACGGAACAGGCAGTCCTTGCTGACTTTTACTGAGTTATGAGGATCCATGCTGTATTCCTGCTGGACTCTGTCACTGGTTGATTTTTCTTCGTCAGTCATGATCAGAAGTTTTTGGCTGTAGCTGTATGAGATCTCTGAAGCACTCAGCAACCAGTCTTGTACCTTCTGTACTTCAATATGTGCCAGGAGGGCATCAAAGTCCTGAAAAATAAAAACGCATGTTAGATCAGGCAGAGCACTTAAATCAGGCTTATTTTTGTTTCAACTATTTCATATAAGAACTGGCTCAGGGATGAGTTGCTGCCCCAGGTGGAGGAGTAAAATATCTTGGGGTCTTCTTCACAAGTGAGGGGAGAAGGGAGCGGGAGATCAGTAGCCGGATCGGGGCTGTGTCTGCAGCAGTGGCGGCGCCGGGGGGGGGNCTAGGGGGTGCTATAGCTCCCCCTGGAAAAGTCATAGCACCCCCCCGTAGCACCCTCAAGAAAATAGCTTGTGTCTGTGTGTGTTGAGAACTGAAAGAACAAATGATCCTTTATAGCCAGTGGCAGTTCCTGATATGGGCGACATGGGCAGCCGCCAAGGGCAGCTTCTCATCTAAGGTGGCATGAACGCCCCTCCTCCTCCTACGCATTGCGATAGCCACAGCAGCGCCTACCGCACTACTCCACTTGTGGGGTAATGGGCGCCCTCTGCCTGCTGTGTGGTGCATGCTCGCTCAGGGCGCCAAACAGGCTAGGACTGCCAATGTTCATAACATGGGGTGGCTGTAGCTCAGTAGGTAGAGCAGGTCACCTAATGATCGGAAGGTTAGTGGTTCGATTCTTGGCTACTCCAGGCTGCATGCCAATGTATCCTTGGGCAAGATACTTAACCCCAAATTGCTCTACAACGTATCTGTTGGCGTATGAATGTTAGATAATTAAAGTGCTTAGTTAATATATGGAAGTGCTTGTGTGCATGGGTAAATGTAAAACATGTTGTATAAGCGCTTTGAGTGCTTAGCCCCCCCCCCCCCCTTAGCACCTGCAGAAAAATATTTCTGGAGCCGCCACTGGTCTGCAGTGATGTGGACGCTGCTTTGGTCTGTCGTTGTAAAGAGAAAGCTGAGTGTGAAAGCAAAGCTGTCGATTTACCGGTCAAGCTACGTCCCTACCCTCACCTATGGTCGTGAGCTTTGGGTAGTGACCAAAAGAATAAGATCGCGAATACAAGCGGCAGGAATGAGCTTCCTCCAACGGTTGGCTGGCCTCTCCCTTGGAGATAGAGTGAGGAGTGCAGTCATTCGGAAGGGGCTTAAAGTAGAGCTGCTGCTCCTCCACATGGAAAGGAGCCAGTTGAAATGGTTCGGGCATCTGATTAGGATGCCTCCTAAACCTGCAGATGTTATATTTACATGTCAGGATCTGGTTATTGTAGACATTTATCGTCACAGTAACAGTGTTACAAACATCGGTAGCTGTAATTACTCATAGAAATACATACGCTGGTTTGATGCTACACCCTAACATATGTGTATTATTTAACATTTTTAATTATCAGAGAAAGTTACATTATTCTTGATGCCCATGAGTTTCCCAGTGTATATTAGTGCATATTTGAATGTGTGAATGAGACGTATTAACTTAACTTTGTAGAAAGGTGCTTTATGAAGTTCAGTCCATTCACTTGTATTAGTTTACAGCACAGATCTGCCTCATTCAATATGGCATGTCACAGCAACAGGCCCACCTGCTCAATGCGGCGTCTAGATATATATGTCTATGCTTATTACTACATCGTGTTTATGCACTAAAAGAGAAATAATTTGCTTGTTACCATAACTGCTTCTAAAGTATATTTTCACTGACTCATAACAGAAGACATTCTTGGGGGTATAACAGGTGCAGCATGGCAGTTGTTGGACTTGAAACGACAACTTTAATCTCCACATTTTGAATTTTTTCTCAAAATTTTGACTTTATTCTCAAAATGCACAATTAATTTTTTTCTTAATGTGGCCCTAATACTCCTTCATTAGTTTTCAAAAATGAAAATGGAATAAAGATACTGTATCAAGCAGATCCTTCTCAGGTAGACAGGGCCACAGCTGCTCTTTCTCTACTTTCAGCTGCTATCTTATACACAAGGGGTCGCCAGTGGGTATCGCCACATATATTATTTGGCAGATTTTTTTTATTTTTTTATTTTTTAACCAGATGCCATTCCTTACACAGCCCTTAAGGGATTTACGTCTCCTCCCAAACTTGGGATCATTTGCACGTTAGGACAGGTACATTATGAAGCCACTTCAAAAATCAGACTCTGAAACTTTTAAATGTTGTTTGACATCATTTAATGATTTAAACTCAGTCTGTGAACACATTTCAACATGAAATGTAATCAGATTACAATCAGACTGTCTTGCTTTTAAAAACTCATTTTAAAATACATCTAATCCTGTTTTAGAGACTTAAAGTCATTTCAGCCACATCTTCACTAAAATGTTCACATCATCTCCAACAAGATGCTGTGATTTCCATCAGTGTGACCAATTATGGCATGACAAATGATTGATCATTGATCAGCGTTTTCTGTGTCTAAAGCTTTATAAAGATAAGTTTAAGTTACAGTAATGTAAGGTAATGCAAGTAATGCAAGGAAACTGACAGCTGCATTATTGTACACAGTAATGAAGGAGATAGTAGATTTTCTTCTGAGCTGATAATAAAACTGCAGTGTAACCGCTGTTTTCATCCTTTTTGACCACTGATTACAGAAGTGGTCATGTTAAATCCAAAAAAATAATCAACTTGTCATGTGTGGCAGGAAGGGATGGATCAAAACATAGGATGCGAGACAAAAAAACTAAACTCAAAACAGCTTTATTTGCTGAAGGCCCGGATAATACAAAACACAAAAACTCGAAATCTCAACTAAGGATGAACAAAAAGGCAGAATGCCAAGCCTGGGAGAAAAGGGGAAAAACAAATCATTAAACAGGGGACACACACCTAAGGAGGCGTAACACTAATGATGGTGCCACAACAAAGAACAGAAAACCTGAGGGCTTAAATACACACAAGGAAATCAGGGAGAGTGGAAACAACAGGGAACAACAGGTGAACCAAATGAAACTAATAACACAGGGGAAGCAAAACTAAACACAAAGCACAGGGAACACTAGACTGTCAAAATAAAACAGGAAGTGACTCACTACAATGCACACGCAGACTTATCAGAACGCGAGGACTAGGATACACAGAGGGAACCTAAACACCACACCCGGTCCGAAACTGGGCGGAAACACCAGTCACGCTATGCTGTAGTCAGTTGCGCTATGCTGTAGTCACACGACACTTGGTGAATCTCAGCAGTATTGTCTATGGCAGCGTGATTATCAGCAAACATTTGAGTGATTAGCTTTTTTTTCTGCCAATTTATAACTAGACAGGCTTAAAACTAACAAATATAGGTAGTTTCTTAGCCTAACTTAAATCCTTTTCAGCAGTCTGGAGGACGGTGAAGAAGACCTGGACAAGCCTCTTTCCCACCAACAGGGTTTCGGAGCCGGTGCCTTTATTTGAACCGTTCAGCGGTTTTTCCACCGCGGAAGCACTCGGTGCTCGGCCGAAAAACGGGTTCAACTCCGGCCCCGCAAACTAGCTGGTCTCGAACCAAGAACGCGTGACGAAAGCGGCAGAAGGGCGTGACTCGGCCATCTCAACATCAAGTTTTATACCATATTACATGTGTATTACAGGAGAAAAGCGAAGCGATTTTCACGGCTGTGAATTAGGTTGGGCTCTAAGGCTGAACTTGCTGCTTTGTATCAGTTC
>JASGAU010350743.1:0-14458 GCA_030220045.1 Australoheros facetus | reverse complement strand
GGGGGGACTGGAGCCTATCCCAGCTGTCATAGGGCGAAAGGCAGGGTACACCTGTACAGGTCTCCAGCCTGTCACAGGGCCAACACAGAGAGACAGACAGCTATTCACACTTGCATTCACACCTAAGGGCAATTTAGAATAACCAATTAACCTAACCCCAGTATTGGACTGTGGGAGGAAACTGAAGTGCCTAGAGGAAACCCACGCAGACATGGGGAGAACATTCAAACTCCACACAGAAAGGCCCGGGCCAAGGTGGACCTTCTCGCTGTGAGGGAACAGTGCTAACCACCACACCACCTGCCTCTTTAGGAATATATTTTATTTTATTTATGAAGCGTTTCGTTTTAAATTTGCTATAGAAGGAAAACATACTGACTTACTACTTACACTATACAAACTGTTTTGATTGAAAGAATCCAGTCTACTCTGAAACTTTTAGTGACATGACTTCCTGAGACCTCGTATCCTCTGAAGCTTTCACAAAAAAGTTCAATTGAAAGAGATTTTTTCCCCGGTTCTCAGCAGAATCCATCCATCCATCCATCCATCCATCCATTCTCTTCCACTTATCCGGGGCCGGGTCGCGGGGGCAGGAGCCTAAGCAGAGAAGCCCAGGCTTCCCTCTCCCCAGCCAGCTCATCCGGAGTGACCCCAACGCGTCAGCAGGATATAACTGGAAATCAAAATGACTACCAAAACCTTCACTTTGAGGTGCTGTCTCCCTTAAGATATATAAAATAACTGATACTAAAGACAACAGTACTAATACACTATATGTTACTTTATGTGTCTGCATCAACCGATACGTACACATATAATATGGGCAGAAATACTGCAAGCATCATCAGTTGATTTGCTTCCACACATTTGCGGTCTGTTTCTACTGAATAAATAAAAAGAAAGTATCTGTAACTTGTTATTGGAAATATAGAGCACGGATTAACAAACAGATGTAGCTGTTTATATGTGAGATTTAAAGTGTAACTGCTGATTCTTCGTTGACCAGGACCTGATCTTTCAATCTTCAGCAGAAATCTAAGATCACTAATCAGGAGATGATTAGATAAACAACTCATAAAAGTCACAGATGGTTTTTGGCTGCATCATATGAGTCAAACAGCCAATCAGAGGGCTATGCTTAGTGAGCCAGCACAGCGGGGCTGGGGGGGTGTAACTGGGGTGAAGGACAGACAGGAAGTGAGGTGTCATTAGGGCAGGTCATCGCTTGCGGTCGCACCTTTGGACTGACAGATGTGTTCATCCACCATGTGACCTGGGAACAGCCAACCTTCCTGCCTCTCCCCCTACCCTCCCCACTCGCTCTCACTGCACGCCATTGATGGCAGCGAGGCGCAGTGAGGTGACGGGAACTGACAGGCGTTCGGTCCCTGGGGTTGAACTTTCCACTCAAGTGGACGAGCGTCTCCAGGGCACCAAAATCAAAGGAACAACTCATGAAGCATCACACGGCTCCTCACTGTGAGTCACTGTGAGGAGACAACCAATCAGCTAACAGCTGACAACTCGCAGTTTGGTGACTGACACCTGAAAATGAGGTGATGTCACCATCGGCTCCTCCGTGCACTTAAGTTTTGTAAAATCTCTTTATCAGGTTAAAAAAAACTAACATAAAATACCAAAATAAAATGTGACATCACTAAAGCTTCAATTTGGCAAAAATTATTTTCCATCCATTCACTTCTGCTTAACCCTGTTCAGGGTCACGGGGGGGCTGGAGCCTAGCCCAGCTGACATAGGGTGAAAGGCAGGGTACACCTGTACAGGTCGCCAGCCTGTCGCAGGGCCAACACGGAAAGACAGACAACCATCCACACTCACATTCATGCTCTCATTCACACCTATTAGCAATTTAGAGTTTCCAATTAACCTAACCCCAGTAAGTGCATGTCTTTGGACTGTGGGAGGAAACCCACGCAGACACGGGGAGAACATGCAAACTCCACAGAGAGAGAGAGAGGCCCGGGCCAAGATGGAATCGAACCCATGCCTTCCAGCAGTGCTAACCACCGTGCTGCAAATATATTTTAGTATATATAATGTCTCGGCCTGTCCTTGTCACTGCTCATTTTATTGTGAAAGAGCCTGAATGTGGACGCCGGTGTGCCCACTGAGACCCAGAGCCGAGCCGCCCGGGTGTGATGCTGCTGAACAGGGCAGGAGCTGAGGGGGAGTCAGGGAGGTGGGAGGAGGAACAATGAGCCCAGTGTTACCACGATGTGGTCTCCATTAGACCTCTGAGGTGTCTCCACTTCCTGCCGCCGGCTCGGCGCTTCAGAGAAAAAACAGCCATCACTTTAAAAGGAATGAGGGGACTGTAAGAAACAACAGCTTAACCCCAAATAATCTACGACTGAACTACCATCAAACTCACAGGAACAAACTGCAGCTCTAACCAAACCCAGAGCATCTGCAGATAAACAGGCAGAAACGCCAGAAACCCGTCAAACCTCAGCTAAACTCCCACCAACCACAAGCAAACAGCAAACCTACAGACTTCACTTTCATCTTATCCTTCACTTAAATTCGTATACACATTTATACATGTAGAATATGATGATGAGGGTGGTGCTGGTGGTGATAAGGCAGCAGTGCCTCTGCAGCAAACCCTCTTTCGGTTTCTTGTCTGTCTGCTTAAAAACCACAAATGGCTGAGAGTCACTCAGAGCCTTTAAGTCCCCGCCACACTTTATTCTTCTTCGTGATGTTAAAGGCGAGCGTGCGGTCAGGCGGCTGCGCTGCAAAATGGACGACGTGTTTTACTGGAAGTCATCAAGGAGTGATGTTCAATTATCAGTTGATTCTCATCAGCCCATCAACCTTCAATACGACGAGGCGTTCGCTGTCTGACAGAAACATGAGGAAACTGCAGTTTCCGCAGCAGAAGTCAAACCTGCTTCTGTCTCCATGTGCTGCCTTCTGATTTTATGATGAGTTTTTCTTCCATTTCTCTAAAGATAAAATAAGAGATCCCACCCTCATCACCATGAAGTCAGCGAGCTTTGAACCCTCACTTTGAATTTCATGAGCTGTTTTTAGAGCAGCATCACATGACTGTGTTTGAACCATGAATCAGAGTCTGATCTACCAGTACCACACCAACAAATGCACACGTTTTATTTCCATCTGGTTTTATCTGAAACATCCTTCAAATCTGTGACCGAAACAGAAGCTGTCAAATCTTCCAGCGCAGACAGAAGCAGCTTCTAGCTCCTCTCTGGAGACTTCTGATGAAGTAGAAGGTGATGGTGATGAACTGGTTTTAACTGGTTCACAGATCAGTTTCCTGCTGTGTTTTTAGGTCCGGCTCAGGTTCATTATGCAGTGTGATATGAAGATGAAGCAGCTTTACCCTGAACACACAGTTTGTGCTTCGGTTCACATGATGAGCAGTGAGGATGAGCGCTGCCTCAACTTCCTGAAAAATGCGATTGCTCAAGGACTTCATTACCTGATCAGAGCTAAAAAAAAACAGCCACTTCTGTCTTCTGTGAATCAGCCTGCAGAGAAGGGAGGGGGAGGTTCCCGGGCTTCCTTCAGCCCAGCAGGCCTCGCTCATAAACGCTGGTCCTTTTGTTCGCGCACAGTCGGCAGCGGGACTGCGAACAATACAAAGGCCCATAATGCTCTCTGCTCCGAGGCTTCGAGGTCTGAGCTCAGACAGAGCAGTAGCAGCAGGCGCTCAGAGCACTGCAACAAGCCTGAATCTGCAGAGTCCAGACTTTTAAAAGCAGCGCTGCAGCAGTGACACCTTTAAATCCACAGAATCCAGAGCCTTACAGACAGAATCGCCCACATTCACACCCTCAAACCCGAATCCATGCTGTTAAAGCTCAGTCTACAGTTCAGAGGAGTAACTGATTCACACTATGAGCAGCAGTCAGCTCTGATATCCAGAAACAAATGTCTTTCTGGGGTTAATGAGTTCATCTGCTCATTGCTGCAACATTAATCCTTCTTAAAGTCTTATTTACTTCAGACTGACGCAGGAATCTGCAGAACAGGAGAAGAACCGGAACCTGATCTCAAACACTGAGCGTGCTCCTGCAGTGGACTCAGGTGTGAGTCCTTAAGGTCGATTATGGATGGAAAGTTCAGGCTCAAAGGGTTCCAGTTCTGTTCTGAGGTCAGCGTTTACAGGAACGCGCTCTCCTCTGATGGTGTCCATGAGAATCACACAGACAGATTCAACCACCTGTGTTCTGCACACCTACTTGAAGATGTGAGAGAGGAGCAGACTTCTAATTCAGGGATTTAAAAACTGTAGTTTGTCACATGCATCTGCCCCATGTTTGCTTGTCCAGTCTACTCTAAACAGGTGGAAGAAACTTTGGCTCGGATATAGGTGCAGCCTAAAAATACCTCACCTGAACCATCTTTGGCCGAAATGAAGGGACTTCACCTGAAGCTCAGGTGGTTAAAAAAAGACCAATCAGCAGGAAGCTCCAACACAGGTGTGGTTTAAACTCCGCCCACTCAGACAGTGAGGCAGCTCATAAACTCTGAGTACAAACTGATGAAGATCAAACAACAAACTTTATTTAAACTCTTTAAAACAAACATTCATTCGTTTTTTGTGTGTGTGTGTGTGAGTGAGTGTGTGTGTGAGAGTGTGTGTGTACTGAAATAGAAGTTCGTCTCTGTCTCCGTTCATTCTTGACTCATGGTGCCATCGCTCCAGCTTTAGACTGCACCACACACACACACACACACACACACACACACACACAGCAGCCCCTCCCTACAGGAAGCAGGAATGTGACCGAGCTGCTGATACGTGTGGTCACAGCAGCAGCATTTAAACGATCAGAGCTGAAGGTGGGCTCACAGCGAGGCTGCAATCTCTCAGTTTGCTGCTCTGTGCTGCGAGACTCTGAGAAGAGATCCCATCATTGTCCAAACTGTGACTTTAATGTGAAGCAGAGGTCTGAATCATCTTCAGATTTACAGCCTCCTCGCTTACAAAGACATTCCCCACAGTCTGCCACACCACACTGAAGTCAGGAGGTTAAATCGAGCAGCAATTCTTTGATTTACGGCGGACGGTTCGGCGATAAAGACGCTGCTCTGAGACGCTTGTTTTTCTCTGAGGCGAACGAGTTTCACACTGAAGGCACAGAAAAGATCTGACGGCTTATTTTTAGGCTATGATGGTTTCGCTGATCCGACCCATGTGACATCAGTCTGGGCTGGATGTGACCCATGAACTCTGATCCACAGCCCGGCCTGCACCCAGAAACTTCTGGATTCGTTTCTCAGCTTTTCTTGAGGACATTGAGATGATGTTTCCAAATCTTTATAACCTTAGTTTGATACTTATTTGTAAAGATATGACACCAAATGAATCAAAGAATACGATGTACCTCACTTATCCTAAAAGCTGGGACATTCTTCATCACTTGAGGCAAGCCTCACTTCCTGTAAACATTTCATGTAAACCTGTCAGAGGTGAGCAGAGTAGCGGTAAAGTAGAGGTCCTCCTAATCGAAACAAAGCTTCGGTCTGAGTTTCAGCAGTTACAGCACATTCAGCAGGTTTTTATTGTGTCCTGAAACTCTCTGTTTGACACATTTCTCTGTTCCTGTCCTTATCGTTCCACCTGTTTGACTTCTGCTGAGGGAAAACGTGCTGAGGCTTCTGACTCAACTACTCAAACACCTGGTTACACCTGGTGCTTAACAGCAGCTGGACAAGAAGAGGAAAAGGGGAAAACAGGAAGCAGCATTGTAGCTCAGAGAGCTAATGAAACAGACCCACACTGGCTGAGTTTTTCTCTGATTGGACAGAAAGTGGCAGCCAAATCAGAGATGAGGAAGGACATGAGACATTATCTAGAACTGATATCATACAGGTGAAGACCATGACTGAACAACCCGAGGCTAAAACATCTTCCTCCAACAGCAGCGCATGAAGCAACTTTTAAAAAAAGCCCTGAAAACATCCCAGCTGCCTCTGCAGATGAAACAGCAGAAACCATCGTTAGATCCCTCAGCCTGTGAAACATCTCCAAAGCCTGAGAGGCTGCAGCCTTCATCAGTGTCAGATAACGCTCGGCCTGTCGGAGGCCAATAAATGCTTCTATTAGGAGCAGATTACATCGAACGCTCCTCCTGCCGTCCATTCAGGCGAGGAGGGGCAAACACTTTGAAACCAAACCCGTCCCGCTGCAGTCAGAGCAAGGGGACATTTCTAATCCTCTCCAGCCACGCTCTCACTACTCTTCAAAATAAAAGCTCTTTATCCTCCTGCCTCTCAACCAATTAAAGCGTTTAAGCAAAGCGGCCTCGTTTGTTGAGCATCATCAGGCTCAATTCTGCCTCCTGAGAGAGCGAGCCATGCTAAATGAGAGGAGGCAGAAGAAGAGGAGGGTTCTGTCTGCGTCAACAAGGCGAAGAGGCTCTGAGAGGTTGTTCACACACAAAAGGAGCTCTGTTCACCGAAAACAGTTCCCAAACACAGAGAGGATCCTCTCAGGAGAACCTGAATCTGATCAGTCCTCAGGAAACCCACCAATCACGAGCAGGGACACAGCAGGCATTTAAAATGAGATCCAAACAGCTCGGCTCACTAATGCTGCAGTAGTCTTTGTGTTCGCACTCACTTCCTGTTTGCTCAGTGATGTTCTTCCAGAACACAGAAAAAACAGGTTGCAGACAGGTGGGTTCATCTCAGACAGGTAAGCTGGTCCCTGTGTCTGACACATTGTTTTTAGTACAGAGTTCAGACTGCACCATGAAGAACAGAAACTCTGAGCCTGAATATGAGAAAGACAAATGTCAACAAAACTTAAAATAACTGAAAATTTTCTTTCCGAGCCCAGAAACCACCTCAGCTCTCTGACAGCAGGGGAAACCCTGAGCCTGTCACTGAAACTCTAATATTAATATCACTGATCTATTTCCAGCTCTTCTCCTGATGAGAACCACTGAGCTAATTTACAGGAAGTCAGCCGAAGTGCGAGCGCTTCATCTGAATGTGTAAAGTTTGTGGTGGTGTCCCACAGAGCTCTATTCTGGGGCCTCTCAGGTACAGTTCATTAACTTCCCTTTTCTCAGTGTTTATGAGCTCCATATGACACAGAACAGGAAGGTTAGAACTTCATGTGATAACTTCACTGTCCTGTATGTCAACAACTGTAAACACTGTCTAACTGATACAGCTGACCAATCACAGCCAGACCTGGAGCTCACATAGAGTCTGATCCTCACACTGTTGGCGACAGGACGCGGCAACCGAAACAACACAGACAACAAAAATCAAAAAAGTAAAGCAGATTCCACGCCGGCAAAATGTCTCCACACCTCTGAGTTTAAAGTCAGAAAAATGAAATGTGCCTTTATTAACCAGCTGACTGATAGTTTACCCTCACAGCTGTTCATGCTGCTCAATGCAGCATGTGACAATAAAGTTTGGAGGTCAGACAGCAAAAGAAAACAGAGTCAGCTGATCTGTGCAGACGCCTTTATGCTCAAAGCTAAACTCTGACAACTCCTGTTTCCTCGTGCTGCAGTAAAATACATTTTATAAACATGTATAAAAGGATTAAAGACATATTTCATGGCTCTAATGATGTTTGTGGCGCTCGCGGTTCCATCAGTCACTGATATTTATTGTGTGCAGGAAACAGCGATCTTCATCCCACACCAGAACTGCACTGTTTTCACGTCGTCTCACATGGATTTGACACTGCTGAACGTCTGCAAATATTAATGTTACTCTCGCTCAGCCTTCTCTAACAAACCTTTTCTTATTGACTAAAATGGCCTTTGTTTACGTCACCATTTAGTCTAAACAGGAGAGGAAGGCGAAGACGTTGTCTCCAAACTGCTGCCTGACTCAGAGGAAGAAACACATTCTGATATTTCTGTTTGGCTCTCTTCGATCGGCCTCATCGTTTTCTTGTGCAGAGCTACTTCAGATGCAGAGTCTCTCGTTAAGCTTTCAGATCTTTATTAAATATCCAGCCTTTTACGTTTTACTGAGACTCTGAAACTTGAACTTTTCCTCAGTGAAACTTTAAACTCACAGACTTCCTCAGTTACTCACACACAGACTTCAGCTACTGTTCTGAAATCTTGTGTTTAAATGAGTTTTCTCATTAAACAGACACTCACAGACTGAAGGCTGCTTTCTTTGTCTGAGAGCACACATGATGTTTGGCCTTAAAGTCTGTGTGTGTGTGAGCTGCCACGTGTTCCTGGGCTGCAAACACCTGAACTTCACAAAATCTGACCGTCCCTCTTTCTGAACCCTGACTTCAGGGACGTGAGCCCGGCTCAGCGGTCTGGCTGCTGCTGGATGGAGCTGAGGTCAGGACTTCATTGTCCTGTTAAAACAGGAAAGAGACAAACACGAACTGTTGATTCAGAGCTGGAGGAACACTATTGTCTGAAAACTGGCTGCAGAAAACCAGAGAAAACAGGCGGGGACACACTGAGGTCTGAATCACAGCCGACACCACCGAGGAACCAAAACGAGGAACCAAAGCGAGGCTTCTGATCACTGAGCAGAAACTTCAAACCAGATGTTTCTCCAGCTTCTGCATCAATCAGATCAGTCTGTTTCAGCTAAACTGTTCTCTGTAATTTACCACTGAGCGTACTCTCTAAGAAACAGCCTTCAGTGTCTGCTCAACACTGGAGCTTCGAACCAGCTCAAACAGATGAACCCTCAGCATCAGGGAGGAGATGGCGGTGCAAAAGTGGGAAGTGTGAAAGAAGAAAAGGAAACAGAAGAATGTGAAGGGCATAACGGGAAGGTGTGTGTGCGTGTGTTTAAAGAGTGTGTTCTCAGAAATAGAAGAAGCAACAGTGCGGTGACAAGGTCGCCGTAGCCCAGAGAAACGACGTGTCAGCACATCGCAGCAAAGGGAAGTGAGGGACGGCGAGCCGAGTGTCGACACGAAAAAGAGGAAGCTGGCTGTGTGACTGTTTCATCTGCACTCGTTCTTTACCTGCTTTCACACGTCCGCGCGCCGCTAACGCACCGGAAAAACAAAAGCAGAAGAAGAAGGAGCAGAATTAGACTTTCAGCAGAGAATAACACTGAAAACACCGATGCAGGCTGAGCTCAGACCAGCAAATAACCTCAAAACATCCCAAATACCCAGAGATACCCCAAACAGTACTGCAAATACCCAGAGATACCTCCAACAGTACTGCAAATACCCAGAGATACCCCAAACAGTACTGCAAATACCCAGGGATACCGCCAACAGTACTGCAAATACCCAGAGATACCCCAAACATTACTGCAAATACCCAGAGATACCTCCAACAGTACTGCAAATACCCAGAGATACCCCAAACAGTACTGCAAATACCCAGAGATACCTCCAACAGTACTGCAAATACCCAGAGATACCTCCAACAGTACTGCATGGGTTTCCTAATATATGTAAAACATCCAGGAAACATCTAAATATTTCAAACATGTGGCTCCAACAAATATTCAGAGATATGGCAATTACCCACAGACTGGTAACTGCAAATATATTAGAGGTTAAATATCCAGAAATACTTCAAAACTACTGCAGATAAGCAGAGATACTTTTAGAAATAGTGCAAAATTCAGAAATACTTTTAAAAATACTGCAAATATGCAGCAATAGAACAAATATTAATGAATTGATCTCAGCTGTAACGAGTTGATGGGAGTTCATGAGGATATTAAGGATGTAGCAAGTTTTTATTTCCTGTGTGTAGGGCTCCGTCACAACTCTTTCAGAATAAAAGCATCCAAAACGCTCCTGATTCCTGCTTTTAAACACACAGGCGGTAAATCAGTGAGTTCTGACACCTGGTCGAAGCGGTTTCTGATACACTTCAGGTGGAAGATACCTGCTGTCTCCAGCACACCTCCACCCTCAAACCTCCTGCTCAGCAACAAAGTCTCAAACTGAAGGAGTCGACAAGCAGACTGAAAGCTGCCACCGAGCCTTTCACTCTCCTCAGAATTTAAAAATTACATTTTATTTATTCATGTTTTGAGTCTGACATTTCTCTGCATGACTGTTTTTATGGACCCTGATATAAAATGTTTGCACCACATCAGAGTTGCAGCTCTTTCCATCTCTCTGCTGATTAAACGGGTTCTGAACCAGAGCCTGCACAGGTTACGAGCTAAGAAAATGAATAGGAGTTCCCTTTCTTACAGACAGCATCGCAGTGACTTTATACCCAGACAGACGTGAGTGCAGGCATGACTCAGGGTGACTAAGCTCAGCCACAGGTTCACCTTTAACAGACCAAAAGTCAGATGTGCCCTGACTTTTAGGGCAAGCTCAGTAAACGCTGGAACGTCTGTTGAGCCTGCTTTATGACTCCTAGCCCACAAACACCCTCCTCACTGCCCACCTCTGGACTTCTGGACCACACAACATGTGCCATAACTGAGCCCAGATTAGGCCCAGCTGTGCTAACTGGTTAATGTTGTAGTGACTCGACACGAGGCTGAAACAGAACCATCTGTGATTCTGTCTGAAAGCAGGTTCAAACACAGGCAGCGTCCCTCGTGTTCACTACTCCATGAAGAATTCAGCACCATCCTCCTCATCTTACTCGTCGCAGCAGAAAGCTCCCAGGCTGCTCCGAGGCAGGCTTCGGAGAGGTTAAACACCGACTCGCCGTCCTTTGTTTGTGTTGCTGTTGGCTGCAGCTGATTGACTCGAGCGGGGGCTGCACCACACACATCCAGCTCTCATTGAATTCTCTTCTGGTCTGCTGCACGGATACATAAGTCTGATGGTAATTATTGTCTGCTATCGCTTGGATCAATTTGCATTTAACCCAGATTTTGGGACCAAAGAGGATTGTGGCGCGTCAAGCCGCCGGGAGACGGCAGAGAAACGGGGACAGGAAGCTGTCTTATCGCCGTCTTTGTCCCCACTTCATCTCTGCTGGTTTCAGCTCAGCTGCAGCTCCATTCAGCTCAGACATAAATCATCGTCTTCACATTCAACGGGCCAGACGTCCAGGACAAAAGAGGCTCCTGGGACAACCCCCCCACCCCCAACCACCGATACCCCGGGGCAGCCTGTGTCCACTGGGTCACCTAGTTCTGCCCCATGGGGGGGTGGGGGCTCTTTTCCCAGGCTCATTAGGATGGTGGAGGAGAGGAGTAGGAGGGTGGGGGGAGGCCAGCCTGGTGGGACCATTCATTTCAGGTGAACTGGTTTACACAACGACTGGACAGTCTCCCGGTATAACAACTAAGACCTACATGCCTTCTACCAGATTCAGCTACCAGCTGCTTCCAGATGCAGGTCCTGAATACCTCCAACATCAGAGCTGAAGCTAAGCACCACGACCGGCTCAGCATCTGGCTCACATCAGTCCAGGACGGTCCCTGCAGAGCTGGTAGGATCACGTTGGAGCAGCAGTGCAGACACTTGTATAAAAGTATGCCATATACATATATGCCAACTGTAAAATTATACACAATTTTAATACACTCATACGCAAATTTCACTTCAGTTTTTTTCTTATAGCACCAGATCACAACATCAAGGCACTTAAAGCATACTCACACACCTATAAATATAAAAGTTAAAAATACATATATACATATAACAGGCTGAACATCTGTCCACATGTAACATGAGACACACACCATGCGACGCTTCCTGGCTCACGGATGACTGTTAAGGGTTTGCCAGGCTTCGGTTGCCTAGATAACCCTCTATAATGTATTTACCACCCACTGATGTATCAGTCAGTGGCATCTTTAACCCCTCACGTAACTTGGGACATGCCCACTTCCTGTTCCCAGTGGTTGTTTGGGTGAAGGTCACTGATACTCGATGGTGCCACTCTTTGGTGTTAGTGTTAGCATGAAGTTTCCATCACTGCACCAAGTTTCTGTTAAACTGCTTCCTGTCGCAGATCCAGCTGAAACATGTCTGCAAACACACGTCAGAGACAAACTGCGTCTTAGTCTGAAACCACGCCCAGAGGAGGGATGGCGATGGTGCCGCAGCATGCAGCACCAGGATAACGAAACGCCTTAGCTGGCTAAAATCATTCGACTTCATCGTGTCAAAGGTAACTGCGTGCTAGTTTGCTAAGGTGTGAGAAGCTTTACGTGTTTCCTTCAGCTCAACTCAGGTGTTTGGCCTTGAACACCTGCGTGCTGATTGGAGTTCCTCCCACCACGCTGACGGGACAGTCATGTTTCAGCAGACGCACTGATGACCAGGTGACTTCAGAGTCATCACAGCGTTGTGAACGCCTTCCGTGCAGTGTGGGCGGGACCTGAGCGTGCTCTGTCTGTATGAAGATGTTTATTACAGCGTGTTGCTTTAACCTACATGTGTGACCGGATCTGGGCGCTATCACAGCCCCTCATCGATTGACCCGGTTACGCCTGTCGTCCTGTCACATCATCGCTGTTGCACCTCCATCCATGTGTGAAGCGATCCAGCCCGTAACATGCTTCATGTGTGTCACAGCGATCGATCACAAACACCGACACACAGCGAGCAGCGAGAGAAGAAAGAGGCGCGCTCACATCAATGACCTCTATTGACTGAGCCAGGCACAAACAGCCAATGAGTGCGCACAAAGCCGGCCTTTCAAGTTCATCTGGACTGATGTAATAAAATTGACACATGGAGTCGGCTGAATTCTGGGGCGCCTGTTACCTAAACTCTCCTTTCCAAAGCGCTGTCACCTCCCCTCACTGCAAATGAATCAATTACAGAGCAGCATAATCCTGTTAGGGGGGATGAATGCATACCTCCCCGCTGGCAGGTGCTGGCAGGCTGAAGGGGCTTATTGGAGCAGGCGATATCAAAGCTGGGGGTTTATCTGCCACATTAGATCCACGGCGAGCCGCTGAGGACGACCGCCGCGCCTGCGCTCAGCGCCGACACAATGAGACACTGTCCCAAACCTTTCAAACAAGCAGGGTTCAAGTGTTGATGTGAAGGTGGCTCGTCAGTTTTCCTCATCCATCCATCTTCAGGTCTTCTTCCTGCTGCAGAGACCCTGCACGTGCTACAGGAAGCATGACTGAAGCAGGACTACAGCCTGAACCTGCTGCTGCGAGCTCGGCTTACAGCACGCGGGTCATTCTTTACTCAGGAATAAGTCTCAAATATCAAAGTAAATAATCAGAAAATCAGAATTCAAGATTTCTGAATTGTTCCTGAGGTTTGTTTCAGATGGGAGAGAGTAAAAATATTCCACAAAATATTGACAAAATCTGAAAAAATTCCCAGTGACCTCAGAATCAGCTGATTTTCACACATGCAATAACTTTCTGTAATGAAGCCGTGAAGAATTCAGGACTAGAATATGTGTCACATGTAGGCAAAACATGAGATGCTCTCACTTGTTCTAGCAGACACCTGTCCCAAAGGGTGAGTTTACCCACAATGCACTTTGTGAGGTTTCCTGCAGTGAATGATGCAGGTCCCACCGCTGGTTCCTGCTCTGTCACAGACATCAAACTGCTGCAGGTCATTAAGCCTGATGGATCACAGCTGCTCAGAGACCGTGACTCCTGCAGTGTGTGAAACACATCAGCAGCTTAAATGTGCTTTTCAGCCCTGAAAGTTTCAAGTGGAGATCTGCTGGACGTCAGCAGTTATGAGTAATCGAAATTAAGAACTAAATTTCAAATTTCCTTCTGCACTCATACGTCTTCATTAAGTATACTAAAATTAACATACATTAAAAAAGGACCAGCTGATTGTGAGGGGGGAGGGGCTGATTGATGACCTGGTGATCAGATTGTTTTTATGCAGATGACATTTTTCTCCCTGTAAAGGGAATTCTTTTAACATGAAATCAGATCCTTTTCATGCCTCAGTCATTTTTCCAAGTAAAACAAAAATCTCACATTTCAGTTTTGGTCTGTGGTTACGTTCGTCAGCCTGAATATTGATTTATTGATTGATGAGCTTTAGGACAGCTTTTTAACTTTAAACTGCAGATTTTGGACTTGAAAAGCATCACTGAGATCTCATTGTCAGGTACCACTGATGGAGGACACAGAGCAGCAGAGGGGTGAGGGTTCAGAGGGGAGCCTGTAGTTTGCGGGGAGGGGGGGCAACAATCCATCTCATTGTTTGGGAGACGGCGCTCCCGGGCGTGTTCAGCGCCGACACATTCACAAGGTCCAACATGTCTGGCAGCAGCGGGCGACATTCTGAAGCACCTTGTTGGAAAACGCCTGAACCACAGTGGGGTGTGTATGTGTGTGTGTGTGTGTGTGTGTGTGGGGGGGGGNGGGGACAAGCACAGCCCCTGATTCACCCTCCTCCCCCGCCGGCGGCCCCGGCTCACCCTGACCATTGTACACACAGGGTGTGTGTGTGTGTGTGTGTGTGTGTGTGTTTGGTGGTGGGATTCAGGAGATAAATGGCTGCATGTTAACCACGTTTGACAGGCTGCACAAAAGGGGACACCTCGGGTCCCATGACGCAACCTGTACC
>JASGAU010350738.1:0-23450 GCA_030220045.1 Australoheros facetus | reverse complement strand
AATTGTAAAAAAAATAAAGGTTACTACTTCACGGATTTCGCCTATCACGGGTTCTTTTTGGAACGTAACCCCCGCGAAAAACGAGGGTTCACTGTAGTTCAATTTTTAAATTTGCTTGGAGATCATCAGAAGAGGGGAAAAAAAAAACCTCCCCCTAACATTTCTTGTCCTCAAACACAGAAACATGTTTCACCAGGCAAAAGGTTTCTACTTGCTGCTATCACAGCTCGTTTAGTTTGATATACAAATGCAATATAGTTGCCTTTGAATAATGGCACCTTTTTTTTTTTTTTAAAGTCAGCATGCATGATAAAGCTATGCTCATGAATATTTTATGGCAAGCATTGATCACAAAACATTTTATAACATAGCACGACTCTAGGATGTCTCTAAAAGGACATTAAAAAAACAAAGTGAAAGTAAGAAAATTTATGAAATATGTCCTTAATAGATACATTCAACCACAACATGTACACATACTAATTGTGTGGTGTCTGGTATCGTCACGGTGGCCAGCAATGAATAAATCCAAAAAAATAGCGTCCAAAGCCTTATAATTAGAGTGACCACAGCCCTTTATTCCCTGCCAAAATGTGTGGGCCTCACCAGGAATGTGGGACTGACCCAGAGAGGGTGGACCAGCTAAACATTTTTTTGTGTGTGTGTGTGTGTGTGTGTGTGTGTGTGTGTGTGTGTGTGTGTGTGTGTGTGTGTAGGAGCGAAAGAAGAATAAAGACACAAACAGACATCAAGGTGAATGTGTTCCATGTCTGCAAAGACTTTTCAAGGCTCAGTGCTACTTTCACTCAGATAGAACTTCAACTAAAGGGATTAAAAAAGGACAAATGCTCCATTAATAACCTGCAGTGATATCCAACCTCCATACAACATCTGATTTGCAGCTTAGCTGTGCCTTTTTTTGATCAGATTGATTTGATAACTGAAAACAGGCAATCTTATAACCTTTACCAAAAAAAAGGCCACACTTACAATCAGCACTGCTTGATTTTTGCTCACTTTGTTCAATACAAGAACACATTTCACAAAAACAAAACAAGTGCACCAGTGATACGTTATCAGTGCTGTGGAGAACATTTTATAGAATATGCCAAGATGCAGGATTCCTAAAAATTGATAATTACATAACAGATAACATCACATTTCTTGTAAAACATCAAAACCACAAAAGAAGTTATTAAAATGCAAAAAATTAGTGGCCTGTTATAAAAAGAAGAAATACACAAAAAATTATAAATATAAAAGTGATTTTTTTTTATTTGGAATATTATAACAAGTATTATACAACTAACAAACATGCTGTATATNAATCTTAACTGAACAATGTAAATATTGTACTTATTGCACAAATTTGAATTTCAGCATTACATCTTTTTAACTTAAACTGCAACACATGGAAGCGAGCTCACCTCACTCGTATAATGTCTGCCTGGAAAAAGCCTCAGCTGCTGCATGTTTAAGCTAATCAAAATAAAGTCACCATGCAGGTGCTGATATTACTATCGCTAGCAGCAAGCTGTTACTCCAGTAGGTAACATTTTTTTTCATTACTCTGTCAAAACCAGTGGAAAGAGCCCACTACAATCTGCAACAACAAGAATCTCACCTATGTGTCACAGTTAACAGGTTTAACCAGAAATATCAAAAGTTGACAAAATGTGCAACATTACACACACGTGATAAGTAGTTCCTGCAACAGTATTCACTGTGTAATGTGGTCACTCCTGTTAGATATGAAATCAAACCAAATGTGTGCCACTTGCTATAACTCATTTGCTATAACCTGTGTGTACATGCCCATATTCACAACTACCCCAAAGCACTAATCAAGTTTGGCGTGTATGATGTTATGAACACCTGCTATTGAGCTCGGGCGTGGTTTAACAGTCACCACAGACAAGCCATGACTAAAAACTGTAAATCAAAATAAGAAATAAGAAAGACATGCAAAACACTGGTGCTGTAAACATAAACCATGTGTTCATCATCTGCTGTTTTATGTAATAGTATGTCCAAACTGTCCCATTGAGGCACATGTTAGTGCATGAACCTCTCAAATTATGGGTCAGGAGGGCAGTGCTAGGATAACACTTGGGTTACTCAAGGCAAAAACTTTTGCACTGTAGCTTTAAATCCTGAAGCCAAGCACTAAGAAGCATGATGGACAGCTGTTCTTGCCATCAAATCACTCTGAAATTAGCAACAGGATAGCATTTCCACATTACTTAAAATGGATTTGTGTGTGAACAAAGTGAGATTTGGCATAACAGAGCTACAAATGTTCATTTAGGCTCTTTCCTCGTGACTACATTTAACTCTTATCCCTTATAGAAATACCATAAAAAGTTAATAACAACTAAAGAGCCGCTGTTTTCAAAAGGTGAGATTTACGCGGTAGAAACGGCTATTAAACAAAGCTCTGCAGAAAGTAAAGCTATAAAAACAACCATGAATACATACACACACACACACACACAGTTCAAAGTAGCTCTTGTTATCAACTGAACTGTGACCCTGGCTGGGAAAGTAAATGGCTCTTCCCGGCTAAATCTCAGCCCACGGCTAAAAACACAGACTGAAACACACACAAGCACACACCCACACGCTGGAAATTAGGTCACATATAGTGACAAGTGCACTGACCAAGAAAACAATCACTTCTACTTCACTTGTTATATTATTAAAATACTCTCCCACAATTCTCATGCCAAGCTTCTCTTTCAATAATATTCCTCTTTCTAAGATTAAAGCATTTGGCTGTAATTATAATGTGGCGATACTTACATTTAAAGGTAGATTTGTGGCTCTAGAGGACTTCTGAATTCTAACTCTCCAGATTTTCCCGGTGATTCAGGATTCCCGCTTGTTATCTTTTTAAGAGAGAGTGAGAAACAGAGAGACACGATCAGTGAAAGACAGCAAGTGTATGTATGTATGTGTGTGTGTGTGTGTTAAAGAGAGCAAGAGTGTAACAACAAATGCCAAGAGGGATAGCCTTTCAACACCAAGTTTAGCAGCCAATCAAAATGTTTTCTCGACTTTGAGCGTGGTTCTCCGACATTCACAGTAAGATTTACTTTGACATCCATGTGACTGACAAAACATAGAAGCTGGCAGCAGCACATGGCTTTCTAACTGTGATGTATTTGTGAATGGCTTCTTTTCTAAATGGGATACTGCACTATGTTAGTGTTTTTTTAAAGCTGTATTTTTACAGCAATGATTATCACTTCTCAACACTACAGTAAAAGTGTGACATGTTAAGAAGTATACTTATACAATCCCCAATGCCAATATGTTCATAGTCAATATATTAATGAATATTGTATTCTATTATAAAATATATCATATTATATTAATTAAAACATTATTTATTCTGTTCTGTTAGTGCCGTGAGACTTCCAGAAACTAAGACTAAATATTCAGTTTTAGAAATAATGGAAAAATAACAAATTAATAAGTTAAACAAGTTCACAAACACATGTATTCGGTTTTTGTAAGCTTGCATTTTTTTTAATAGGACCATGGGAAAACTCATGAACATCAACCACACCGATATAAAGGCTAGAAGTCGGCATATCTTCTGCCTTCTATATGCAAGTACATCCAATAAGATCCAGTATTTCCCATGCTGCAATAAAGTGCACCACATGGTGATGAAACCAAAAGGGTATGATGTCAGCACCTCTAAAAGTCATGAAAAATCTGGATATAATCATAGTCAGATGTTTAACAAAGAACTGAGTATGTGTTTTTATGTGTGTTAGTTGTTCCCTCATTTATCTCGACAGTTTGGTTTACAAAGTAGAGCGCAGAACATAGTGAGTATTTGTCAAAAATATTGTCATGCATTGCTGTTTTTTTTTTTGTTGTTGTTATTGTTTTGTTTTTTTAATCAATCAACTTAAAATTAAAAATGCAGAAAACAGGAAAAGATCTGAAAATTAAAATCTGGCAGAGTCTCACAATTACACGAGACTTGCAGATATCTGGCAGCTGGATTTTTCCAAGCCTCTTGGACAACAGTTCTTTTGGAAATTTAGTCTCTTCTTCTGTATCTTTGTGTAATCCCAGATGGACTCAATCATGTTGACATCAGTGTTCTGTTTTGGCCATAACATCCATCACAGGACTCCTTCTTCTTCCTGTCACTGAAACAGTTCTTTATTACTCTAAATCTAAACATCTACTAGATGTACAGTACATCATAGTACTGTGGACAACAACAAAAAAATCGGCATACAGAATGTGGACTGGAAGTAAACTGTAACTTATTTAGACTATCAATAATAATTAATTTGGTGTCATGTGGTATAAAAACGCCTTTCCACATGTATGAAGTTTAAAATTTTATGTCAAGTTAAAGTATTACCATTTTAAGGGCACTTTAGTGTCATGAAGTTGTGACTTGAAGGTTGTTTGTGGTTTTCACAGTAAAAAAAGCTAACTTTTTGCTACTGGGATTTTCACACTTTGATCCAGGCAGTGCACAGGTTGGTCAGTCTGGTCTTACAGTCTCAAGTGACTGCTCTATCTACCAGTAGCTGGTGCTTTGCTCCTCTGGTATTTCTGCCAATTCCTTTCTGGGCCCCGCTCATATATTGAGCCATGTACCTGCTCACTGCTGGCAGGAGCTTCCATGATGTGCTGAGGCAGGTTATTAGGCAGTAGTTGGATGGGGTTGGGCCCTTCCGGGGATCCTTGGGGATCAGGACTGTCTGGCCTTCAGTTAGCCATTCCGGGTGCGTCTCGTCCATTAGCAGCTGGTTCATTTGTGCCGCCAGGCGCTCATGGAGAACCTGATTAACAACCCCCTCTGCTACTTAACTGACCAGATCAATATCCCATTAGTTTAATTCACTTGATGCTATATTCTTATTGAAATTTTAATTTTTTGAGCAGTGTATAGGTAGATGGGGTGAGAGAAATACGATCAGAAAAAAAGCTGGCTTTAACAGTGCATGGCCTTAAGGGCAGATACTGGCACTGGATGATTCTGAACTGCAAGTTATGCAAAGATACTCTAGCAGAGTCCAAGAGTAAAAGTGCAATTAAACCTAATAAAGTTTCATGTTACTTCCATGTCTTTTCATACTCAAAACATATGTAATGAAAAGAGAAGTAGCTAGGCACCCAAGATTATTATCACCAATTTAATATAAAATCAAATGTGAAATATGGTCACAGTCTTCCTTTATGTACCTGAGTTACTGTTGATTAACTGCACCTGACATTTCAAAGCTACAAAATTAAAATCCACCTGCAAAAATTGTGCATTTGAACATGAATGTCCCTTTTATGTAACAACCTTTTGTTTTATAGATCAATCAAAAGGAGCAACAATTTGGCTTAATGAGTTTGTCTCAGGAGGTTGGACAGCCTTTTAATCTCTGGCCTAAATCACTCTGTGAATCCCCTCAATAGGGGGCCTTCAATCTTGCATAAAAGCCTTTTTTTCCCCCTCATTTTCATTCATGAGGGATTATTTCACAACTCATCAAAACGATGACTCACAGCCTGGTATGTGATTAGATCCACCCTTACATGGAGCACAGGAATGCAAATCCCAATCAGTGAGGTTCTGCAGATGGTAACAGTGTGGTTACTGATTTTTTTAAAAACTCTTTACACTTGATATGTTCAATTACTTTTAGGCTAACTTTAATAGTGCTTAGTCATTGGGAAAAGGACAGTAAAAGACAGAGTAAATGGCACTGAAGAAATACAAACAGAAAGCGAGGGCTCTATTTAAACTGACCTGAAATTCCACTTATCCTCCTGAGCCTCTAAAAAGCTTCACTAAATACTTCACACTGAGGTTTAACATTGGATCTTTGGCATTCCACCAGCACAAAGAGCAGGCCAAAGAGAGAAGGAATCCCCTTCTCTGTTGTGCAGGGGTCACAGAAGAAAAAAAAAAAAAAGGATGTCATGAGAGTACAAAAAGACAATGCTCCTACTGGCGTCACCCAACTGTACACAGTGAAAATGCAGGCTTCAAGCAGATTATTTCTTTAGTCACAAATACTTCACTGATGCCAAGAGCACAAGGAAAGACTGCAAAGAAAAAGATATTTTGGAAACACAAAAAAGCAGGGCGAGATGCCATAATGGGAATAGTAAAAACAACTCATAAAAAAAAAAAAGAAAAAACAATGGAACCACCAAAAACATTTTTTTAATTACCCATATTTTTTGATAGATATGTGTACATTTATTACTTTGGAAGAGCTTAAACATACTTAGAGAAAAACTACTTTAAACTATATAACTTCAAGTAGATGTTCAGTATTGTGGAACTGTACTGACAAACTACGCCATACAGCCAAGTGCAAGATCCAGTAACAGAAACTCCTCCACAGTTTGCACTCTTTCAGACAAAGAACACCCCCTCTCTTCCAGGGGGGGGGGAGAAGAAAAGATGCATCATATGACTACAATGACTACAATAGAATCACATTCCTTAAAGTTTTCACAGTTGGAAAACGAAAGAAGAAAAGAGTCGGTGTTGCTGGGAAGATTAAACAATGTGTTTCACAATGAAACGAAAATCACCTCAGACAAAAACGAAATTCTTTCTATTTACAACATATGCAAGACATCTTTGTTTTGTTTTTTTCCCCCGTTTTTGGGCAGAAAAATATTGCCTGACCCTGATCAAAACAAAAATCTTCACAAATCAGCAGATCAAACAATGCAACTAAAGTTCAACAATTACACAATTTAACCTTAAGAAAATGTGAAGAGATGGAACTGACCCATACCTGAAAGGCAGAGCTCAGCCAAATTTGGCTGGACCTGGACAATAAACGGCAGTTTATCCATAATCAGAGTAACAGGCCGGCTTTTCCACAAATGCATAAAGGCGTGTATTAAAAATCATTCAAATTAACTATTGTTAACATTTGGGACACAAAATGAGTCACAAGGCAGATTCTGGTGTGTCTCCATATAACAGGAGCACTGGTTATGGTTATGTTAGTCATGGTCACATTAATGAGCCGCAGTGGAAAAGTTTCTGATTCATCTGAGCAGGGAACCTACCCATGCCTAATATGTCACAAACAATCAAAGCTAAAAACTGAAATTTTTTTTTGATTCTTCAAGATTTTACCAAAAATCATCAACCAGATTAGCTTATAAACAAGTGCATGAGAAACAGGAATATGATGGATAAATGTGTGAGGGAAAACGTGCTGTCAAGTTGACCTGAATAGCACCCCAAAAGTGAAAAGAAAAAAGAAATCAAGATAATATCACTTTGCAATCTTTTGCAGGTTACCTTTAATTTTACAGCAGCTCCATGTGTCAGTAAGCAAGTGGTTGGTTTCATGGAGAATGGTGCTGCAAACAGAACAGGCTTTTCATGCAAAGGATCTGGAGAACATATGGCTTTGATTAGAGGGCAGGGCAGAGAGAGACAGAGACGCCAGTGGAAACTGCACAGAAAGAGAAAGAGGTGCTCTGTGTTTGTGTGTCCGCACATGTATGTAGAACAGTTAGAGGTTGTACGGGTAGATTCCAACATGGATGAGCCCTTGCACACTAGTGTATATGAGTGAGCATGTGCTTGTTAACAAAGGCACAATAGAAGGAGGAGGAGACTACTTTGTAGGTGTGTGTGTGTGTGTGTGTGTGTGTGTGTGTGTGTGTGTGTGTGTGTGTATCAGCAGCAACAGAAAGAGTGTCGTGGTGGCATGACAAATCTAAACCGTGGCCATACGGCACACTGCCTATGGTATGAAACTTTAACTGTAACCTTGTGTTCTCCATATAACAACATGCTTGCTGATTAAAATCAAATGAACTTCATCTGTAAAATCTGTAATCAGCATTTTTTTTTTTCAAAACACATTCAATTTTTGGGAATAGCCCAATAACTGTGTGAGAAAACATATGCTTTAGCTACAGCAGCAGTCAGGATGTTAATAAAGTATTTATTCTGGGCAGATAATTAATCAGCCAATTCACAGTTTTTGTCCAGACAAGCCCGCGTCAAGGTAAGTTCATACCTGACACCCATCTGAGCTGTAGGAAAACTGGTTTTAGCACTCAAACCTGTTCCTTAGGATCTGATTTATCGGGATCATACATGAAATAATTGCTTGTGTTGTTCATATATGCAGTCTTTGCTATACAAGAGAGAATACATCACCTGTGTGTACCTTAACAGGAAAACAAACAATAATGTATCGAATGAAGAGATTTTTTTAAGCAGTGTTTACAAATCTTCAGCCCTACAGTTGGGCTCGACATTTTGAGGACTGTGAGCCATCATCCAGTGGCCCAACCCTACTGGCACACAGCAAGCATTATTAGTCTAGTATGGCATTTGGGAGCTTGGTGTAATGACACATGAAACTGGAGTCTGTCCACCAGGCAAAGGAGCAGCTATCTGAATCGGATATTGGTCTTATTCTGATTCAGACACTGAGATCAGACATCAGTGACAATGAGCCAATCTATGGGGGGAATCAATTTAATACAGTTCTATGTTTAATATGCAAGTGGTACACTGGCTGCTAGCAGGGAAAAGCACACGTCTGCTATGCCAACAGTTTTTGTCATTATTAGAAGTGCAACAACTGACCAGCCAGGGACCGGAATTAGCTGACTTTTCAGCATCCTTGGCCCAGACAGGTGACCAGCTGGTCAACCTCACGTCCGTCCTGTTACGAGCTAGTCTACTTCATGTGGCGTGCCCATGCAATACAGACTGGCCCCACCTGTTAGTGTGCATTTCACTGAAAAACCTTTGCATGAAGGTGGTTTGTGGAGGCAAAACACAATTATGAGAATGATATGCCAGCAAAATATCAGCAAGCAAAGTGCGTGCAAGTAATTTAGCAATATTAAAGGGTTTTTTTGTGATTTTTTTTCTAAAAGGCAAATGTTTTAGCATTGCTGTTAGACCAAGGATACACAAAAACAGGGAACTAATGTGCAGCATAAGTCGCAAAAGGGGGTGGAGGGCCAGCCCTTTTTTTGAGAACTCAATTCTTCATGGCATGAATTCAGGGAGGTGCCAGGAACATTCCTCTGAGATTTTGTGTGCAATCCATTAAGAAGCAGCTAAACAGGTGCACCTTCTGATGATGACATGATGATGAACACTTTTTTGGGCGAATCAAGTTAAAGTATTTTCCCGTTGTCCTTTCTCACATGTAGCAAACCAGTAAATAGTTTGCTGCGGACACCGCACCACGTGGTTAAGGTGAGGAAGCTACTCGGAAGCGAGTATGCAGGACACATGATGCCAACTCTCTGGCGGTCAGTGCACCAGATAAGCTATTTGCGCATCTGCGCAATCTGACAAACTAAATTTGTATCAGCAGGCTGGAAGGTTAAAGACCAGCTAACGTCGGGTTTGACTGAGTCACCCTCTCGTCTTCTAACACACACCTTAATACTTACTTCCTCTGTACATGCTTGAGTTTATTGGCTTTTTCGTAACAAGTCCAACCAGACCATCCCTGTCTGCTGCACATTTCTATCTCATGACATCCTGTTCTCCAACTGCAGTCACGTGTCATAATGTTGAAACACACATACTGGATGGAAGTTAAATAAACATACAAAGCAAACAAACAAACAATATTAATGTGGGAAGAGTTGAAAGTTTTGTTAGTGAAATTAACCATCCGCTCACGAAAGCTGTAATGTTTAGTTCTGTAAAATCCATTCAGTTCGACTTTATGGTCATTTTAGAGCTTGCAATTTGTGGTGCTGCTGGAATATGTTTATATTGCTCTGTCTACCCCGTTCATAAAAAAAAAAAATCTTTTTTTATAAACAAACTAACGAACCACTGTTAAAAAATACACTGCCAACTGAGGAAAAAGTGCATATCTCACTGTTTACGTGGCCCATGTGTCTCCTGCCTTTATGGTCACATCCATTCACATTTCCATGAAAATCATATTCATTTGCTGACTTAAAGGCAACGCTTGCAACAACATTACATACAACTGAGGCAAAGGTCGCTATTGCCCGGGGATGCCCTGTGAGGGACTCTCCCCGCGTAAACAGTGACCTCACCTGTCAAACTCAAAAATAACACGCGCGCGAGGACACGAGTGAAAGAGCAAAGAACTGTCTAAATAAAGACTTTACACAGAAATAAGACATCCACACACAGCACTGCAGATTAAAGCACACGTGTTGTTTCTGCTCGTAAGGCTCCATTTTTTTAATACAGTCAGATAATTGAAACAGCAGCACGCTGACAACCGCATATCACCTACATTCATTTTCAGCACCCCGGACACACACAAAAAAAGCAAAAGTTTTATGCAGCAGGCTGATTTGGTTACATGCTGAGCTCCTGGACAACAGTTTGGGAACCACAGATGCTACCAGCAACTTTACAAACAAACAAACCGCTCTCTCTAGCAAAACACTCGCGAAAGCTTATCTAAACTCAACGTGCGGTGGCCGTTTGACTCTGAGGGCACTGCGGCACAAACTTACCCGCCAGAGGTGTCAGAGCCCCTCAGCATTCACTTAAACGCCGCATGAAGACAAGTACAGAACACGTTCTGCAAAGTTCTCGGTGACTGACCCGCTTCACAACTCTCGCTGAGACAATTGATGGAGCAGCTAGTCGGAAAGCGCTCCCGTGATGCATTCAGGGGACCTCGGAATACTGCACACCAAATGCATCAATAACACTCGTTTTTTACCCCGTGTTCTCAAATCAACCTTCATGTTTAGTTTAGTGGGCAGTTGTTCGTAATTTTACTACAAATTACTTATTATGCAATGTTTTAGCTGTGAAGTTGATGCAAAAGTCAAAATTTCGATGCAGCAGTTCATTCTTATCCTTACTGGGGGATATGACTGTGAGACCTCTGCGTGAATCACAATTTATGCAGTCTATTTGAGTCTTACTTTACTGTCAAAAGGGCATCCTGGGCTTTCTAGTGAAGCCACATTTGTCGGGGTTTGACTAGCAAACAGTATAGTCTTTTTTAATTTTTTTAATGAGAGGCATTGCAGCTTTTATTTAGTGCCCTTTGTAGTGGACAGGACTTAATAACTCCTATTTTCAACCTACACTATATTGCCACAAGTATTCACTCACTCAGTGAATTGAAGGAGTCTTCCAATCACTTCCATGGCCGCAGGTGTATAAAATCAACACATAGGCATGCAGACTGCTTATGCAAGCATTTGTGAAAGAATGGGTCGCTTTCAGGAGCTGAGTGAATTCCAGTGCGGTACTGTGATAAGATGCCACCTGTGCAAGTCCAGCTGTGAAATTTCCTTACTACTAAATATTCCACAGTTAAATGTTGGTGGTATTACAACAAAGTGGAAGCGATTGTGAAGGACAGCAATTCTACCACAAAGTGGTAGACCACATAAAATGGCAGAGTGGGGTCAGAGGATGCTGAGGCACAGTGTGCAGATAACTTTCTGTCACTGCAGATCTCCAAACTTCATGTGTCCTTTAGATTAGATCAAGAACAGTGTGTAAAGAGCTTCATGGAATGGGTTTCCATGGTTGAACAGTTCATCCAAACCTTACATCCCCAAGCACAATGCAAGTGAGCGAGTTTGATGTGGAAGAACTTGACTGGCATGCACAGAGACATCATATTAAACCAGCACTCTCCACTTGAATATTTCCAGATGTCAAAGACAGTGTATAAATATCAGCACCTTGGAATATTTCATATCAAATCTACTGCGATGGTATTTTAAAAAGTCGGTTCCATAACCTGGATGGGAGAGAACCACAGACTGAATATACTGTGAAAGATGGATGTAGCCACCAAGATATGGCAGTCTTTTTTTTTTCTTTTAAACAGATGTTACAAGTGATGGCTGACTCTGACTAAGAAACTGAGGCTACTGTACGCTCACTCAGTAGCCAAGTCCTGATAGTGAGTTCACACCACGCACAAAAGTGATGACATCGAAATCCAATGCAATGAGGTGAAGTAATGTGCCAGGAGATGTGAAAATGTGTCACTGTAACTTGATTCCGGCTGTCGGCTGTAATCCTCCTCATCCCATTGACCATTGAGGTTAATGTTTATCAGTTTCCAATTTGACTGTTTTAAAGTAATAGGAGGCAAAAATTCACACTATAACTCATGTGCTGTTTTATCTTCTAAAAGGGACAATAATTAATAACCTGAGCTTCAAGTGTGTACTTGACCTGCAACGTACTGTCAAGTGTCATTTGATGAGAAGCATGTTTCAGGAGCTTTTAAAGATGACAGATTGCACGTAAGAGACAGATAAAATTAGGTATTATACAGAGTGTATAAGAGAATTTCTGTCCTCAACTGGTCTAAATGCAGCTTTGATGAAAGTCAGCAATGCTATAATTTTTTGTGTCGCTTGCCAAGAGGCAGGGAGACACTTAGGGATGACTCTTCTGTTGTCTATCTTTCTGTCACGCTTTTAATATCTCATATGGACTTCAAACTTAGAGGGTTCATATCCATGAATATACTTTCTGAGAAGCCTTTGAGCAGGCGACATATGTTCTTTGGAACACTCTTGTTTTATTGATTATTATGTTCATGGACCAGGCTTATATCAACTGGTGTTCTTGTTCATCTTGCTACTGGCACGCCTGCATCTATAACAAAAATAAAACAACATCATTAAACTGAATATTACAACCAGTCTCCCTCCAGGTCCATTAAAAGACAATCAGTACCAATACTGGACAAGAATAACTTAAAGCAGAACATGGGTGTTATAACCGTTAGCCTATAAAATTTATAGATACAGGTTATCGAGCTATCGTGGTCACAGAATGCTGTTAGAACACTGTAATAAAAGGTAACTTGCACGTCAACACGTGGTATATCTGCAAGACTAAATGGAGACAGAATAAGACAATATGGAGCCTTTCATTCAAGAAGGTCAGCCTGACACAGAGATAGCAGAAACTCAGTCTTCCATAATTTATTCTTTCAATCAATAAAAACAGTAAAAAATACTGGAAACAAAACAGAAACTTTTAGGGTAGAATAACTTAAAATAGTGAGTCCATTATTATAATCTAATAATAATCTAAAATGATGTATAACGGATAATGCTTGATAATTACTTTTTTCATCTATCATCACTCACAGTCAGGAAATGGACACCTGACGCTACTGAGGCTCTGAGGGACTGCTGTGAATGCAGAGATCGGAATGTGCTGCTGGGAACAGACGAGAACGGTATGGACATTGACAGACAGGTTGATTGTTTACCGAGTACATCAACTTCTGAGACACGCTCATACCTGCAAAGACTGTCTGCTGTTTCTGCAATAACAAACCCTGGATCACAAGTGACATAAATCCTCAACCAGAAAAAAAAGCAGCTTTTAGATCCAGTGACAAAGAACGGCTCACAAATTTTGATTTTTCAAAGAGGGAAATTTGTGTTTTTCTTGTCTTGAAAAACACAAATTTTATTTTTAATTAAAATAAAAATGTAAAATTAAAAATGTGTAACCTAATTAATCATAATGTTGGGAGGGACTTAACTGAAACAGATCACATTACTGACTCAGTTTAACCTGAGGTAAACTTTTGAAATAAAATTTTAAAAGTTTACAACCACTAGTTCCTATAATCCACTAGTTTCCTTGGTTCCCCTTCATACTCCCACACCAGTTGAAGGGTGTTCCTCCAAAGTGCAAAGCAATATGTCTGTGTAGGTTATCTGTCATCTAGGTCAAGGTGGTCACTGGAGATTTAAAAAAGGTGACTGGACTTCCAAGTTTTTGAAAAAAAAAAAACCTTCAAAAACCAAAAAGTCCTGTCGCTGTTTTTCAAGCTCCAGAGATAGCCCTGAAGATTCAGAATCAGGCATTTCAAAAGCATGTCACCAAGCTAACAGGAGGACCAGAGTGCTTTAATGTTTTGTATAATACAACAATGGAGCCTTTCATTCAGTAAGAACGTGAAGGTAAACAAGGAAGCAGGTGGAGAACAAGTACTGCTGCATGTGTCAGTTCAAAATGGGACACTGTTTATTATTGGACAAACATGTATAAGCAGTACGGTGAAAGTGATCAAATCTAGCACGAATAAGAGGGCATTAATTTAATGTCACATAGCTGATGGGTTAATGAATTAAGGATTTTATATTATTGTGAGGTGGAGCAGGCTGTCTACTGATTGGAAGTTTATAGTGGTTCGATCCTTGGCTCTTCTAGTCAGCATGTCAGAGCATCCTGGGACTTGATCCTCGAATTGTCATGTGTGAGCGGTGTGGCGAGCAGGGTGGACCCAAATGTAGAACTCCGAAGGCAGGACTGAATGAAAGTGATGAGTTTATTTACAGAAAGTAATCCAAAAATATGCAAAACTGAGGTTTGACGACATGACAGCAAAACAGGAACAGAACCACACCTTCATGAGGGAGGACGCGACAAGGAATGGAGCAAACACAGGGGCTTAAATACACACAGGAGGTAATGTTGGGAAACAAGAAACATCTGGGGAACACAGGGCACAGGTGAACAGAATCTAACAAATTAAACAGGGGAAGCGAAACTAGACATGACACACAGGGAGCACTAGACTATCAAACTAAAACAGGAAGTAAACAAAGACACGAATGCAGACTAAACACAACATGAGGAAATAACATAGACAAGAGGCCAGTAACTAATAAATGCTGAACACCAAGACGTATAAGACAAGAAAAGGATACAAAACCCCAACTAAACTCAAAACCATAACAATCTGAAGCCCCAAATAAACTTAATCAGAGATATAACAAAACATAACCAAAAGAACACAAAACACTGAGCCACCGGCCCCGGATCATGACACCAATCCCCAAACCAGTACCGTTATGGGCCAATGGAGTGAGCAGAATGCAACTCGGGCATTGGCTGAAGCAAAACTTTAGTATGGGAGAAGTTCACTGAGGCAAGGGAAAAAGACTTTCAGACTCCCTCAATGTGATTCTGGCAAACCATCAGGCAACTCATGAGGGGAAAGCAGTGCACTACTCACATGGTGTATAGTGCAGGTGTGGCACTGCTAACTTCAACGGGGGATATAGTCGGGCAGTGAAAGGAATACTTCAGGGACCTCCTTAATCCCACTGACACGCCTTCTGTAGAGGAAGCAGAGTCTAGGGACAACTCAGCCATCACTGGGGTGAGGTCTCTGAGGTTGTTAAACAACTGCTTGGTGGTAGGGTCCCATGGGGTGGATGAGATTTGCCCTGAGTTTCTGAAGGCTCTGGGTGGAGTAGGGCTGTCTTGGTTGATACACCTCTGCAACATTGCATGGAGATCTGGGGCACTGCCACACTGTAAAATTACAGTATGTTCGGCCAACTTGCTGCCAGAGAAGAAGATTGAGTGAGACTAACAACTGCAACTAAAAACTCAGCTAACTTCATATTTTAAATAGTAGACCAGCTGTAGAGAAGCATTAAGTTGACCCAACAACTACAATAAGGTGTGAGAATTCGATATTTCACCTTGGAGAAAAGTTGGGCCAACTTTGTCCCAAGAAAAATAAGTTGAGCTAACTTAAAAGTCTGAATTATAAAGTTCTGTCAACTTAATAGTTTGAACTGTGTATGTCAGTAAGCTGTGTGGCTCAACAAAACAGCAAAACAATGAGTGCTACTGTTTGGCTCATATCTCAGTTGGAGTGGGCAGTATGTTATCTTAGGCGGGACCAAGACTTGATAAAAGTCCTGCCAAAGTAAAGGTCCAAAGCCAAAAATTCACTTAGTCCATTCTTTTATTATTATTATTTCTTCTTTTTTCATCCATTCCTTAACTGCTCAGGAATTTGTACTACTAAACGTTTACTTTACTAAAAGTGCTAAAGTTTGAGTGCTGCATCAGTGCTGTATCTTTGCCTTGCAGAGGAGCCACATGTTTTTGAAGACCTTAATTGGGTTATTTTAGTATGCTTTGTGCTTGTGCCTTGTATGTTTCCAAATTAAGATGACTGAATAGATCATTACAGCACTATGCAAAAGTCTTGAGCCACCTTTCATTTCTTTATATTTTGCAAGGAAAATGGGAAATGGCTGCAGGAATTTATTGAAAAGAATACAGCATATAAGACAAAAACAGAGTTTGGACAATTCCAAGGAGCCTTAACTCTGTTAGGCAGCTTTCTTGTCTCCTAGTTTCCACGAATAGTTCCTGATGTTGGCTGTTCTCTGTCAAGATGATCCCACACTGCTTCAGTAATGTTGAGGTCCGGACTCTGGGGAGGCCAATCCATGTCTGATAGTGTTCTACTGTGTTTCATTATCCATGTCTGCTTTTACTGCATTGGCAGTGTGTTTGGGATTATTGTCATGCTGAAAAATGAAGGTGCTGCCATTGCCAATCAGATGCTTTCCAGGTGGTACTGAATTATGGATCAAAGTCTGACCTGTGTCAGGTCTTTGCTGGATTTACCCCCTTAAGTTGTCTGTTATGTGTAGACACAAGAGTGTTTCATCTCTTGAGTTAGGTGACCTTTTTATGCTTGAATGATTCATAGGTCAGGGTTAAGTGACTTAGCAAACAGAAACACATTCTGCTGAAAATTGTCATGTACAAGGACTGGACTGTAAATGAGTGAAAAAGCAGCCAATGCCCAAAGAAACACTCTGAAAGACCCTGATAAAAACCAGCAGAACTATTGGTCTAGAACACTTTTTAAAAAATGACAAGAAAGTCTGGCTCATTAGAATCAAAATATAAAGAAATGAGGGGTTGATTGATACTTTTGCACAGTACAATTAATAATCAGTGTGCATATTATTAAGTTATATAGTTCGTGTAAATGAAAATGGGGTCAGCATAGTCAAACTGGATGGGAATTTGTAACTGTAAAAGATGACAAAGCAGTCCTTTACATGCAACAGGCAAAGAGGGTATTCCCCACAGGTCACTTCATGGCACAGCATGAAGTCTGAAATCACAGTTTCTTTGTTATGCGGTAAATGCAAGACGTGTAATAATCATGCTCTTATCATGGCTGTTTTATAACACGCCAAGCCTAACCGCAATATTTCCTGTAACTGCAGTGTAGCCAATAGCACCTGAAGGCAGCATTGCTTTCCCTCTCATTTAGCCAACTGAGCCGTAGACAGGAGGACAATAGTATAAGCTCCACACTGCGCCTCTCTAGCAGGCTGTGTGCGTGTGTAAATGTGTCACTCCATTGGAATGTCTGGCAACAGTTTCTCACCGTAGCCAGCCATTCACTTATTTATGCCGCATGTCCTATAGGTTGTTGCCACTACCCAAGAATGAGTCACTCCAGTTCAGTGTTTGCAATGTTCTTTACGACCATTTGGTTTAACTCAAGGGGCCATCGCAGAAATCATTTTGACTGCCGTAGTTGGCCGTCAAAATGATTTCTGCGAAAAAACAGCTGCCCCAGTGCGGTGTCTTCCTCCATGCTCCATCGGCTGCCGTCCTTTGATGGTGGATCTCACCTTAGCGAAACAGCCAGGTCACGGAGAAACTAGTTACATTAAAACATGAAGAGTTTTGGAATTTTGAAACTTGTCCTTCTGACCGATAAAGGCGACATCCCATGGGGGCGTCGGTATTCCACTGCTTTAAACGACTATCATCACTCCTCGACCTGAAATGAACGGCGCGCCGCCGCCGCCCCTCCGAGATATTAAAAAGCACGTGCTCGAAAGAGATACCCTTTTCCACTTGGCAGCATGTAACTGCATCTACACGTATTTCAACTTGGAAAATGAGGGATTATTTTCCCAATCCCCCGCCCCCTCACCCACTCCACTGATGGGAAGTCTTATGCCATCCGACAGGAATGTGCAACCCTTCCATCCCTCCAGCTCTCCTCCAACCAGGAGCGTGCAAAGTGCAAACCTTTGGGATTCCCTGATGTAAAAAAAAAAAAGAAGAAGAAAGAAAAAAATGAGAGTGGCTCTTCTAGCACTGTGCAGCATTTCCACACATCAAATCTGACTTAAAGCTTCGCCACAGTCCTTTAAAATCTGATAAAACTAGCCCCTTGAAAATTTAATTTAAAAAATCTAACTGAAGCCATAAATGCAGTGAAAGATTATGGAGGCAAGATTATGTCCATTAAATGTAAGGGAATATAATGTAAAAAGAGGAAGTAGATAAGAAAAAAAACGTGACTGTAGATACTTAGCCCTCTTTATATCTTTACGTAAGTTTCAACTATCTAACCCTGTCAGTTTATAAGCTTGATGAAAGCAACAATCAGCAAATGCATACCTTGAGAGAGCACAGTTCCATGTTTTGTTAAATCCTTGAGCACACATCTCAGACTGAAAGATGAAAGAAATTTACATTACCAAAAAAACCCTCATTTTGTTTTGGAAAAGGGCTTCACTGATTCATCCAGCCCCTACCTTGACATGCTCACATATGCTGGGAGTCATAACTCCCCAGAACAAACAATAAGAAAACACACGGTTGAAGAGAGCATAGCAATAAAACATTAAAAAGTGCGGGATGTTTCCTGGTTTCTGCTGGAAGTCCAGTGGTAATTCTAAAGGGTACGGCGTACAGCTGCTCCATTCTCCCCTTTGGGGTGAAACTTGGTAGACACAAACTGAGGCCACACCTCATCTGCAATGCTGGACCAGGTGTTCGTGGAAAATTACTTTTGGGGCAAGACTATTTGAAATATAGCCCTGAAGATAACATGCCGGCAGCGGGGAACATTGTAAATTATGTTACTGAGTTGATGACTGTGAGACACAAAATACATAAAACACTTACGAGCAGTGGCGCAAAAACAGTGGGTGTGCACTGTATGCAATACATAGGGGCGCCAAAGCGATGCGGGGAAACTATTTCTCTAGTCGGGATTTTCTGTATCTGACAGCCTGTTATGATCAATAACAGGCACGGCGCTGATTAGGAGCCCCTGTGNCCACACACACACACACACGCACACACGCGTGCGTGCGATTTCGAGAATCATCAGAAGTTAATAACTACAGACCAATTTCTAAATTATGTATTTTGGCAAAGAATTTTGAAAAAATAGTCACAGACCAACTAAAGATTTTTTTTTAGAAACAAATTCTATTCTACAAAATGCTCAATCTGGTTTTAGAAAAAAAGCATAGCACAGTTACTGCCACTTTAAAGGTTGTTAATGATCTTATCCAAGCTCTTGATAGCAAAAAACATTGCGTTGCTTTGTTTATTGACCTATCTAAGGCATTTGACACAGTAAATCATATGCTATTGATTAAAATTTTGTACAGGATTGGGCTTTCACATCAGGCTACCTTGTGGGTGGCTGATTACTTATCAAATAGATCCCAGAGAGTTCAATTGGCTGGCTCCACTTCGTCCTGGGCCAGTGACCCAGTGTTTTTTGTTATCTTTTGTTTTGGTCCTCAGTTGTTCTTTCTAGTTCCTTGTGTTTCCTGGTGTCAAGTCTGCATCTTTGTTTCCCTCTTCTGTCTTCCTGTTTTACTTTGATAGTTGTCTGGTCCCTATCTGTTGTCTTCAGTTTTGCTTGCCCTAGTCTTGTAAGGTAATCAGCGTCACCTGTGTTCCCACCTGTTTCCTCTTCCATCATCAGCCCTTCTGTGTATTTAAGTCCCGTGTTTTCGCTGCCTGTTGTCGTGGCATCTTCGTATGGTCTCCTGTTCTTCCTTGGAATTAAGGCTAGTACCCCCCCCTGGAGTTTTGCCACTATTTCTGCCTAGTCTGGCTTTATGTTGAGCACTGGTAAATAAAGTAGAATTACCTTTGCCTGGCGGGTCCTCTTTCTGCCTGCCACACAGCCGTTACATGACAGTCGCTTCTTACAATTACAAATGGAGTACCACAGGGCTCAGTACTTGGCCCACTTTTATTTTCTATTTATAAATAACTTGTGATAATTTGTCAGATTTTTTTTTTAAATCATTTTTACGCAGATGACTTAGTAACCTATTACTATTCTTCACTTTTACAGTCTGCTTTCAATGTGGTTCAAACTCGTTTACATACTCTGAGGTTGGTTTTGAATGTGGATAAGATGAAAGCAATGGTCTTCTCGCACTCCAAAAGACTATCTGAGATCCCCCTATTGTTTACTACAGGTCTAGGTGTACAAATTGAGTTTTTTTTTTTTAACTATAAATACCTTGGTTTTATATTGGATAAAGAACTTTCTTTTAAAAAGCACATAGCAGATTTAAGAACACTGAGAATGAAGATTGGGTTTTATTATCGCAATCCTGTTTTTCTCTCCAAGCTAGAAGAAAATTGATGTCAGCAACCTTCTTACCACTCCTGGATTATGAAGATGTTTTATATATGAATGCTTTAACCAAATGTCTTCAGTCCTTGAATACTATCACTGTGCTTTGTAAGGTTTGTAACAGGCAACAGACGTCTTACACATCATTGTGAACTGTATGCAAAAGCTGAATGGCCTCCCTTGAGCGTACGGAGATACAAGCATTTGACGATCGAGATTTATAAAACTCTACTTGGTTTGGCTCCAGCTTATTTAAAATCTCTCTTACAACGATCTACTACTGCCCATTCTTTATGCTTCAACAATATCTTTCTTTTGCTAGTTCCACGTGTTAGAACAGGAAAAGCGAAGCAAACATTCAGCATTATGGCTCCGATAGCATGGAATCAGCTGCAGTCTGAATTCAAGATGTCGCATTTTGTATCATTGGATTTATTTTGAGCAATTCTTAAAAACAAGCAACATGAGTTAATCTGTCACTGTTTTTAAACTGTTTTGTAATTTGTTTTAAACTTGTGTATATGTTTTAACTTGTTTTACTTTTGTGTAACCAGGTTGTTGTATTGCAGATTTTCTGCCCAGGTCCATCTTGCAAATGAGATCTGGATCTCAATGGGGTTTTACCTGGTTAAATAAAGGAATTAATAAAAATAAAATAAAATAAAATTTGAATCGTGTGCCTAAAAATGTGTCTGCATATACACCTCAGAAATTATATAACTGCGCTAGGTGTTGCAGTCCATCTGAGTGTCTGCTTCCCTGTGTTGTATCAAGTCAGCATTTCTCTTTGTCCACGTCCTGTTTTGCTTTAGCAGTCCTTTGTAGCGTTGTATTCAGTTTTACTCCCCTGGTCTTGTCCAGCTGCCCTCCCTGGTGTGTCCTATCTCCCTGATTACCTCATGTGTATATACTGTCTGTGTCCTGTTGTTATTCATGCATGGATGTTCAGACATAACTGCATTTGTGAGCTGTGTTGGTTTAATCTCACTGGTTTAAACACTGTTCCTGTGGTGACAGCGTTTTGGCGTTTTCACACTGTGGGCAGGTTGCATGGACAGACTAGTGGACCTCACTTTTATACTTTTGTGTTCTTGGGGTGCCACCTCACCATTTTGTGGTATAACAGCTTAATAACACATTTCCAGCACTTTTTGTAGCACTGGGCCCAATTGCTGACCATTTGTGTTTAATATTATTCCACTGATGCTCATAATCTATGATTGCTGAACTGTTGAGCCATACTGTAGTAGTCAGCTTCTTGGATTGTCTGAACAAGGACATTTTTGCTGCTATCATTCATTTAACCTTCTCTTTGCCCACTTAATTTTTCTGTTGTAGCACTTCTTGTTTGATTTGTATTTTTCTTTTGTATGTTTTTTTTGCTGTAAAATGCACTTTGCATTTGTATAAGAACTATATTATTTTTATTATAAAATAAAAATAAGTTCTCAAAATGTCCTTGGATGTCCAAGGGCTTACTGAATGCTTGTTAAAAAAAAGAGAATACTCTTTATAGGCAATTTATAAATTGTAGACTGAAACTTAAGGTATAAAACATATAAGCATAGGTTCATTAGTATCATCAGGAAATGTAAAATAGAGTATTACAATAAGATATTTAATGAAATTAAGGACAATATTAAAGGAACATTTCTAATAAATGGTATTAGAAATAAATCAACCAAAGCTAATTATCCAGATTATTTTATATAAAAAAAACAATATGCCTATTACAAATAGGAATGGGGTGGTTAATAGATTTAATGATTTCTTTGTTAATGTGGGTCCAAGACTGGCCAAGGAAATAAAAAATATACCATCTGGGCAGAATAGTGTAAGTGAGTTTTGTAGACTTAAAAATCCAAATTCAATATTTTTGAAACCGGTGGAAGAAAGAGAGATTGTTGAAATGTTAAATAAATGTAAAAATAAACTTTCAACAGACTGTGATGATATTGATATGAGTGTAGTAAAGAAGGTAATTGATGGAATGGCATATCAGTGTGATCTATCATTCAGAACAGGTACATTCCCTGAGAGAATGAAAATAGCTAAAGTTATTCCTTTACACTAGGGCTCTTCAACTCCAGGCCTCGAGAGCCCCTGCCCCAGCAAACTGCGTATGCTGACAGGTAGGAGAGAGTGAACAGGGCGTTAATGTTCGGTCTGAATAACCCTAACCTCATGAATAAATAAATAAACACACTAATTACATGATGTTCTATCACCAGTTTTACAAATAATTCATAGACTGCATAATTTTAAAATGTAGACTGCCTGTCACAAACCACTTTGTCTTTTTCTGTAAATTAAAATCGCCCGCTCTGAAAGCGGTGTTGAGCTAAATTCTGTTCCCCCGTGAAAATCTGTTCCCCGTGTCGGCAGCACGAGTAGCGGATACGACTGTCTTCACGGCGTTTTTGATCGATTTCTCGGTAAAGTGACACTAAAAGACTTGCTGGTAAATTAATTTGATCCCGTGTCATGGAGGGGGATCACAATATTTCGGATGGCTGAAATATTTGGTTCCCCCCGTGTAACGTTGGCAAATGAAGAGCAAATGTTTTCATATTCACAGGAGTTGTTGTTCTTGATGAGAGGAATAAACACTGTAAAAGACTTTTACCGAGAAATTGATCAGTAGTGCCGTGAAGACTGTCAGATCCGCCTCTCTGGCTGCGCTCTCCCGAAACAAGGGGAACAGATTTTCACAGGGGAACAGAATTTCGCACAACACCTGCAACAGTGTCATTCAATGCACATATTAAACAAATATGTAGGAGTGTTTTTTTGCATTTGTGCAATATTTATAAAATTAAAAACATGCAAACATGAAAAGCTAATTCGTGCATTTATTACTTTCAGGAGCCTTCAGCTGATTCAAAATGCTGCAGCTAGAGTAGTGACAGGGACGAGAAAGAGAGAGCAGATTTCTCCCATATTGGCTTCTCTTCATTGGCTCCCTGTTAAATCTAGAATAGAATTTAAAATCCTTTTCCTCACATACAAGGTCTTGAATAATGAGGCCCCATCTTATCTCAAAGACCTTATAGTCCCATATCACCCCAACAGAGCACTTCGCTCTCAGACTGTTGGCTTACTTGTGGTTCCTAGGATACTTAAGAGAATTTGAGGCAGAGCCTTCAGCTTTCAGGCCCCTCTTCTGTGGAACCAGCTCCCAGCTTGGATTCAGGAGACAGACACCCTCTCTGTTTTTAAGATTAGGCTTAA
>JASGAU010350736.1:0-10564 GCA_030220045.1 Australoheros facetus | reverse complement strand
CACACACACACACACACACACACACACACACACACACACACACACACACACACACACACACACACATATGGATATTAAGTTCTGCAGTAATGAGATGTTGAATACTGAAACATGACATGACAAAGTATTCATTGTTCCCTTATTTTATTTTATTTTTTAAAATATTGTGGTATCAATATTTCCCTTCCTTAGCTGCTCAGGAGCACTAGAGGAATACTCAGTGATTTTCAGGCTAAACTTGATTAACACAAGACTTGAAGTTTTTTGTGTGGTTTGCAGCATTTTGGTTTTCGGTTAAAATGAAAGTTTTCAGTTTCATACCGCTTAGAAGAGGAAGCACATACTGTAGCTGAGCAGCACCATCTTCAGGTGCAGCAACGAAACAATACTTAAGCTCTGACCTTTGTGTTCTTTCATGTGACCTGGGTTGCTGATGGTGTGCTTTCTGCTAATTTTGTTTTGCAAAGAAAAAGTGTACACATTAAAGAAAACATGCGCTAGTTAAAGTGTGACTCTGTTTTTAAAAAATACAAATAAAATGAAAGTTTTATGTGATGCAAATTAAAAAGAGAGAGAGAGCGAAAGTACCACGCTATCCCATGGAGTGATAGAAACAGTGTGCAAAGATGAAAACTGTGTGTTTACCTCAGCATTTGCATACTGGGCTTAAACAATTTGTCTGCGATCGGTGACTCTGATTGTGTTTAAAGATGTGGCCTCGTTCCACTGTTTGTGCTGTGGCCGCTTTTCAGGTCATCTGAGGTGATGTGCATATTTTGGATGTCATCTTGGCTGTTGTATTATTGTTTTATTCACAGGGCATGGACTAATTATTTCAACAGCTCTCTTCATTGGGGAGCAGACTGACAGTTGCCGTCATTGGAGTGATCAGTCTGTTCCTTGGACTCGGCTGAGGCTATTTGATGTATATTAACAATAATTGGTGCCACCGCCACAATGATGTTTAGTAAACCTTTGTGCTATTTTCCAGGAGGATGCCCATGAGGAATTTTTGAGTAGCTGCTGTCTACAGACACGCCTTCAGAGTCAGGACAGATGGGAGGACTGCTGTCCTCTGCAGATCAGAGACACCACGACCTAATCATCATTATCACCTTAAAGGGCATAGTATCTCTCAGTGTCTCTTCTGATCAACAGAACCACTAATACCCACTACATACCACACTAATTCTGTTACTGTAACATTTAATTATTAAATCATACACAGGAGGTATATAGAATGTGGCACTTGTTATTCCAAATAATTGTAAGAAAGCTACAGGATATAATTTGAATCACTATTTGCCCATCTTACAATCATCACATGCAGGAAATTCCCTGCGATTAGGTTTGGTCACTGTGTTGGTCATTAACAGAGGTGTTGTATATGAAAAAGAAAATTGGTAGCACATAGTATTTGCCAGTAAATGCAAATTAAATGAGATAGAAAGATTATTTTTATATTTTTCAATATATTTAATTAAAACTGATTTTGTTTAGTCATTGAAACTTTTTACTGTCTCTTTCTCACTCTACCTGAATGGCAAGGCATGATTCAAAATGCGTGTTTGCTATTGTTATGTCTGATTATGTTAGATTAAGGAAGAACAAGTAACTTAGTACATTTTCTTTTTTTCTTTTTTTTTGCAATCTGGCAACCAGTGAAGTAACGTCTCAAGTTCCAGCATCTAGCAGTGACTCCAGCAGGTTTTGAGTCTGCCAGATTCTACAAGTGAATGAAAGGCAGATGTGTGGTGACAGCACTATGCTCATTAGGCCGAATCAGCGTCACACTGTGACAAGTGGCCAACTTGAGGCTTCTCTCGTCACTCAGTACTTACTCCATTCAACCAAGACCAGCTCGGACTGTCCCGCACCTAATTTGAGGCCATTAACTGTTCTGGCCTTTCTCTTTTGCCTAAAACAGAGCTCGGTGTCTGCAACACTGACAAACTAATTCGATTTTTACCGACCACCTCCCGCTCTGACGGTGTTTTAACTCCTTAACCAGCTTATTCCCCAGTCCTATCCTTGATCCCAGTGGTATCTGTGACTCTGACCACTGGTCAACCCCTTCTCCTCAATCCCAGCTGTGTGGTCAGTTCTGGCCCCTCAGGACCGCCATCCCTGGGCTGAAGCTGTGCTATCTATTTCAGTCCACTGCAGACCAGACAGCCGCCACTGTGGCTCCAGAGAATTCCCTGACCGGCAATTACTGATGGTCGCCCTATCCTCGTATGCTTTAGCATCTCCTTTGTCCAAACTGCTTAGCATCTGATGGGTCGCTCTAAGCCATTACAGCCAAACTGCAATTATAGATGTGTGGCTGCTGGACACAGAAACAGATGTGCTTTGATCTATTTATGGTGGGGTGGATGGGCTGGGAGGGTGGGTGGGTGAGGGGTGGCATAACAGCTTACGTCCATGCGTGGGTCAAATCATGAAGCTCTGACAACTCCTGTCTTTCAGTTCACTTGACATGCACTTGTTTTACAATCAGCACAACATCCAGCAGTGAATGAGCATTTAGAGAGTGCAGCGATAGCAGTTCCAGCACACACTCACAAAAGTGTGAATGTTCCACGCACGCGTGTGTGTCTCAGTGTGCCAACTGCAATCAAGCATGTGCAGAGGTGAGAACTTGTTGCATGGAAATTCAGACAACCCTGTTGCACTAAGTAAGAAGGAACCGGTTCAAGCCCCATCTGTTTAGGCACCAAAATTCACCAAGGGGCAAAATAGTTAGTGTTGCAGTACATTTTTAACGCCTTGTCTTCCTTTTTCCTCCTCAGACTGAAGTGCTTTGGGTGGTGAAAAATGGAAAGCAAATGTTCTGTTGACAGCTTTCCTATGCCCAGGGTGTGTGAGTATTTATATCATAAAGGTGCCAACACATCCTAGTTTTACAGGCTGACCATTGCTGGGGGGGTGGGGTGGGGGAGGGAGGGAGGGTTATCCTGTAGCTCATTCTGGTAATTACTAGATCAGTGATGAATAGGCCTTGATAAGCCTGTGACAAATTAGCTTACAACCAAGTCTGCTGTTGCGTGAAATTCTTATTCATTTTAAAAGAATTTAGCTTTATAAAAGTGGGACATCTACAAATGGAACCTGCTGATATCACATTTGGTCCTGGTGTGATTACAGTACAGTCTGGACTACATTAGGATTGAGGTAATTGCTGAAAGTGCTGTAGATGTTTTGCTGTTTCGAACCCAGTGTGACCTGAGCCAGACTCCCAAGCAAGGCATGCCTCAGTAACTTCCACAGAAATTTTTTTTTTACTTGTCACTTGTCTTATTGTCATCACTTTGCTTGTATTAAAAATTCACGGGTCACTTGTATGGCATTTAGTGCTTGTCTCCAGTGTTCTGCGTGCCCATTGCTAACTAGTCAATTGTGACCACTTTTCACAGCAGCAGCAACGCCTTGGGCGAACTGTGATTTCATAATAATATGGTGTCAGTGGCGACCCTGATGGAAAAATGGTAATAACTCCACTAGAAATATGAATAATGAATGGACTCATATCATTTCATAAATCGGATGGGATGTGCAACATATGGAAATAAGCATGCGTATTTTTGCCTGTGGGTTTTAGTGTTAAATTAAAGCATTGTAGTTTAAAGTGCTTTTACTGCCAGAATACTATAGCATACATAAAAAAAAGCCAGCAGCGTGCTATGGGAGCGCTGTCTACTGTACATTTGACAGAGTGCATTTGACAGAGTGCACAGGGTGAGTCCAGCACTGACTTTGCTTTGTAAGGTGGTCTGTCCTGAGGTGAACCATGTGTACACAGCTTTAGGTCCTCTCTGATGTATGTGTTTCTCAGTCAGCCAGTGTCGTGTTTCGAGGCCACCATCCCACTGTGTTTGCTCAGTGTCAGTGTACTGAGACAGGTACCGCTGCAACACTCATTCATAAACCCACAAGCAATTCTTAAATGTCAAGAATTAAGAGTGCTGCGATGTTCATTTTTTTGCATCCCAAATTTTCCTGTAGTGCATATTTCATACAAAGACTGTTCTGAGCGCCAACCTTTCAAGGTAACCGAAGTCTCCCCAAACATGTTTCCTTATTGTGAAATTACTCACAGAATCACTGAAACACAGAAGCTCAATCCCTCAACAAAATACTCAAGAAGTTAATATTCTGCAGTCTGGCTGAAATCGCTCATTAATTCAGTTAAATGAAGTGAAAGAGGGAGAGTCAGAGTGAACTGAATGGGAGAAAAAAAGCCCTTAAAACCATTTCCTATGATTTGGCTAGCATGCGGTCAAGTCCAGGGGTCAGTATATGTCTTTCTCTTTCTTGTTCCTGAGCTTTTTTTTCTCCGTTTATTAATCTCATGTTGCGTTATGCTGAAATCCTTTCCTTCACTGTTCCTTCCCTCTCTCCTTGTTCCTTTCATGATTGCTGGGTCAGTAACTTGGTGGTGGATTGGGTCAGGGGGCACACTCTGGTTTTGTCTACCAGCTCTGGGCTGTGAAGGCTAATGCCTCCTGACACTCTCAGCTCCATCAGTCCTGGCAGCATCATTTTTGTAATGCAGAAGTCATCGGGGCCTGGGATTGCGTGAGGGCTCTCATCTGGAAACCCAAACAATCTTAACCTCATTGAATTCCTGTTGATGCACCCAAAAATTAATGACTGGTTTAAGTTGCTACTTTGTCTCCTCGGATCACACCAAATTCTAAGGGATTGCTTTTGAGGAAACATTTAAAAAGCCTTGCTCGTGTGTATGAGTTGTTTTTTTTTTTTTCTTCAATTGAAAGGCCAAAGTTTAATCTGAATTGTATGGCCTCTTTAACTGGTGTGCTGGTCTTTTTCAACCACACTCCACTTCCTTTATGGGCACTCAACTGAATTGTTGCTTAACCTGCGCAGTGACCCTGCCACATGCTATCTGCACCCTTCTACGCAAGATCCACCACTACACTATTTCCCTTCTGGGCAAGGGTTTTGCTCTGAGTCAACCAGAGCCACACACTTGTGAAGGGAAATCCATAAACCTTGTGTTAGAGTGGAGAAAAAAAAAAAAGAGCCAGCACCAGTGCTTACTCATCTGTTAAAAACGGAGTGATCTGCAAAGTTTGTATGAGAGGGTTTTTGACGGTGCCCTGCTGCTTTGTCAGTGCAGCACATGCTGCAGGCACTGGCATCCCCTATTGCCTTCCAGGTCATTGGCCAGGCTCAGCAGGAGGTGGGCTTCTAGCCCCATGACACGTCCCTGATTCACAGCTGGATCCGTAACAAGGTATCATAGCAAATGAGTCGGTAAAACATCACTGGTTTGAAGAGCATGGAAAATTGTCATGATATCATTTGTAATTCCTGATCTGGACTGCCGTTGGTAGTAGAGAGAGAGAGAGAAAGAGAGTGTGAGGGAGAGCTGATAATAACGGGGTTTCATTCCTCCGTGCCATCGCCACCACCAGTATCACCCCCTTCTCCCGCACACCACTCCAGCGCCTGACCCCCAAACTGATGCCTTAGGGGGGGATCCAAGCTAATGTAAGGAGGCAATAATTAAACATCTCGTGATTCTCAGCCAAGTGGCTCATAGGTGTTTCCCTCCTAACATGAGAGCTTCTTGACACATTGTCCACATTCTGAATATGGTTTTTGCTTCTCATTACACATGACTCATGAGTGGTCGTGATGTGTCAGACGGGGCCAGTCCTGGTGTGTTGTAGTGCTGGGAGTGATGCTAGGAGAGCTGTTCTGGGTTAAATTAGTAAGAAATGTGGCCAGATATTAAAAAATTACAACAACTGAGTTTGTTGTAACGACTGATATAACTGTAACTGATATTTAGATTTTTTTTTGATCAATTAATTAATTAATTACTTTACATAATTAACATTACAGTTTCAAAATTCAGCCCAATGCTTTCATTTTTCTGTCATTTTTTTCAGACTAATATTTATAATTGCAGTATATGCTTTATAGATTCCTGGTGATGCTGCAAAAGAAAGGAAGCGCTTTGAAAGAAAAATATGTCTCATTTAGATTTGATTTTATTGAATAACAGTTAAGTGTCTCATTGCCAAATTGTGTCATTTATAATAGTCCAAATCTTTGCACAGACTATTCTTATGTTTAAATTAAATAGTGTATTCTGTCCAAAATTATCAAAGCAACAATAACTTGCACTATTGCACTATTTAAAATAGCTGAATGCAATAATATTAGATTTGTAAACCTTTATGATCTTTAACCTTTCTATTTTTAGAGTACAGTTGGCTGTGAGGCTGTGTGCGGGTTTGATGGATGCAAAGAATGGACAAACATCAGCTCCCTCTAAAACCACAATGGAGACCTTGGATCTAAATGTCATGGTTTCATAACGGATACACTGACATTTGTGTGATGGGATTTAGCCATGGGTTAATATAGCCATTGCTGGCACACTGCATTGATGTCCATCTCACTTGGGCTGTGAAGTCTATCTCACCATTTTTTTTTTTGGTGCACTCACAGAGGTTTCTTTCAAAGGGATGAATTGGATTCTATGCTGGTTTAAACCAATTATTTTATCAGAAAAAAAACCTGTTTGATATGTAGGTTTGTTTTATATGATGTTAATGTGCCTCAGGAGCTGTTCAGATCATTCTGTTTTTCTGGTGAGTGTTGGGCTCGGGGGGTGGGGGTGGGGGCTGCTGGGGAAGGCAGGCGATCAGCATTAAAATCAGAGCCATGTAAATCTAATCAATTATACAGTTTTTCAGATAAAATGTTGGTAAATCAAAACACATTTTCCAAAAGTCACAGTATAATGAGAAATTTAAATTGGAAACAGAAACCATTTGTTTATTATAAATGCCAGGGTGAGGTGGTGACTTGCCATCCATAAATTTTGTTATCCTTTCATATTCCTTTTATCTATGACTACAGCTTTGGCACTCGTTCAAGATTTTAATGAACCCAGACTTCTGAGGCATCAAGGCCTAGTGATGCATTGTCCATTTGGATGGGGGAGTACAGAGGGGGACAAAGGCAAAAAGCTTTCTCTTTTGACATAATATTTTATATTCTGTTGCCTTACAGGGGGGTCATTAGGTGATTGCGGCATTCAACAACATAACAGATTGACAAGAATAAACACATATTCTGCATATATCTGGAATTAATGCCAGACTGATGAGCTTGTGCATCTGTGTCTGTGTGTGTGTGTGTGTGTGTGTGCGTGCGTGCATGGGGAAAGGGCTGACTTGAATCAAAAAATAATTTTCTGTGCTTTATGAGGACACGGAGAACCCTCCTGCTCTGGCGCGACCTGGTGTCGGCTGCTTTCTTGGGCTCAGAGGTTCCTAGGGGAGACCAGAATGGAAGTTGAGCATCTTGCTGTGATCCAAAGAAAGTGTGCCAAATGCTATCAAAACTGGATTAGTAGACAACAATTGTGTTTGATGAACAGAAGGGGGAGGGAAAGAAGTAGTTTCCAAGTAACCCATGGATGGAATTTTCCAACTCCATCTAATTTTTATCTCATGTAGGAACGGTTGCGCACATGACCTCCCTTTGTTTAGTTGCATGTATTCAAAAATGTGTGTTTTCTTACCTAAAAATCTGTCAGATTTTCTGTTACAAGAAAAGAAAGACAAATTTATATCAAGTGACAAAGAAGCACCAGTCTTTTTTCTTATGTGATGTTTTTCATGAATTGTTAGCCTTTGGGAAAGACAAATAACAGTAATCCATTCTTTAAGTTATTCCCAGCCCTTTAATCCCTGAAGGTGATGCAGTGTTTGCACTTTAACCCCTTGTCACAATGTAGTGTACACGTACACGTGCGTATTTGACTATATATTTTATTGGCCTTTTACAGGTCATTCACAATAAACTGGAAAGAGACAAAAAGGAAAATAAGAAATTATGTAAAAATCACCAGTCTATAGGTCTGGTTTATGTAAATGTGAGGCCATTATATGTTCTTTTATTTGGTATGAACTGTGGTGGATAAATGTGTGTGTTTATTGTTTTTTTTGCCTTAAAGTAAAATTTTAACAACAACAACAACAAAAATCATGGCCTTGAGACCTTTTCTCAACTTCTGCTCAAGTTAAACTACCAGATACATTTGGCGCTATAGCCTTCATGAAGTAAACCCTACAACAAGTCCAGCAGCACATTCACATTTAAATTCAAACACAGCACAAAGGCTGTCCTCTGAATACTGACATTTGGAGCAAATCTCCTGCTGACTTAATCATGGCAAATACTGTGTGTCATTTGCGCACCACACTTGGACCTGGCTGATGGTAGCTGTAGTAATTCACCACTGCTGCGAGAGACAACTCCTGGGGTGATGTGCCTTGTGCTCAAATCTCACTTTCACTTTGTTTCCCTTATTTCCTTCCATTTGAAGCTCCGGGCAGTGTCTGTCTTCAAAGAGCAGACAGATCATGTGAGGACCAGTTCATAGAGACAGTACATGTCTCAATACATGTGTAATCCAAAGACACTTTCCCTGTAGTTTTCAAGCAGCTGCTCTTACTTTGTTGACTTACTGTTTATTTCTGCTATTCTATCACGACTGTGGAGTAATGAGAACTGGACTTGGATACAAATGTTTCATCCGCTGGACTTTAACCTCGAGAACAGCACCAGCCACAGCCACTCTCTGTTTACCTCCCCATGTGCTAACAGTAGTCCAGACCCGCCCATCTCTATGCTGTGGCCAATCACACGACTCGAGCTGCGCACACGACCTGCTCCTGAAGCCAATCAGTGCTCGCTCTTTCAGCGTCATCGGAAAACATGGCGGCGCACATTGCTAGAGCTGTGAAACAACTTTCTCGACAGTAAGTTCATTTATTTTCATGTTGTCTCGACTGAAAATGATGATTCGTCCCGTTTGTCCTCCCATATAGCGCGCAGGTAGCAACTGCTGGTCAAATGCCAGTTGTTCTGTATGGGGTGGAGAAGCGACTGCGTTTGCAGTCGCATGTTTGTTCTTGCAACCTTAAATTTGCCAAAATAACGGAGTGTACATTTGTTTTTGTAGCAAAATAACTGTTATTTGTTAAATGACTAGTAATGTAATGTAAGGGTTTGTCACAGAATCTGCCTTGGATGACAGTTTCCCAGCAAACCTGATGTGGGTGGGGGTTTGGGGTGTCATATTCTGCCTCCTGAAAAAAAAATCAAAAAATAAATGGATAAAAAGTTACCTTCTTTTGGCTTCATCCAGTTTTGAGTAGTTACCCAGGCTTTGCTGTAGCTGCATTTCTTTTTCTTTGCTGAAGTTTCTGTCATATTCTGCATAAATTGTGGTGACTCACAATTTTCTCCATAGGCAGCAGAAGATGCTGACAGGTCAACCTTTGCTCTAAAGTCTGCACTGTTTGAGAGACATTTAACACAGTCCCATAATGACAGCCTTCCCTGCTTTCTTCTTAGACAGTGGATAAAAGACAAGTTTTAGAAAAGCATCCGTCCTGCAGTGCTCACTTTAGAAAGCTGGAGCCAGTCGGACATCAGCCCTTATATGTAGGACAAGGTATAAAAATGCTGTGCAGTTCTGCATAATGAGAGATACTTGATTACCTGTGCCTTAAAAGGTAATCACTGCGGTGGAGTTCTTCACTATGCTGTGCTTGGGTGTTGAATAGAAGATGCATATTTATATGTAAAGCAGACCAAAACCACATAGTAATTGGAGGAAAGGTTCAATATCCTGACTGTTAAAAGAGCTCTTAGTAATCTGTTAGTTATTAATGATACACAATGGAGCTAGTTGTCTAACCTTAGTTCATCTGCTTGCTGTCACAGGCAAAATATTAGCTGAAGTCACATCAGTGTTGTTGTTGTTTTATCCTTTGTGGCACCAGTTGTTTGTTGATTTTCATGATTAGTGGACTTCATTCATTCATTCAAGTGTTGTTCACCGTTGTCACTGAGAGTGGGAAAGAGGCACTGAGGCAAGGCACTTGGAAGCAATCAGAAGTGTTTAATCCTTTTTATTTTTATGAAAATCTGACCTGAGATATTTATACTACAGTCACACTTGGGAAAACAGTGGTTTAAGACTGCGGCACGGCCAAAATTATTGCCACCATGTGCAATGAACTTGCAATCTCATTGCCTTTGAAACAACTACAAAGATGAGGACTGGGGTCAAGTTGGAAATTACGTACAAACTATTTGTGATAATACGGCAGTTGACTGTGATAAATCTGCTGAAACCACAAAACACTTGCCATCTGTTACAAATCTTTTGCTGTTTACCTACACAGAAATTCACATTAACTACTTACTGCCAGAACCTCCTCTCAGTAAGTTTGCTGAGGGTGTTGCACGCTCAACTTCTGGTGAAAAATTCAATGTGTTGCACTATATATCTATATATGTATGTATGTGTGTGTATATATCACCCCTAATATATATATATATATATATATATATATATTAGGGGTGGGACTTTAACGCGTTAATTTCGATTAATTAATTACGGGGAAATTAACGAATTAAAATTTTTAACGCATTTTAATCGCACTTTGCACCAGAACGTTTCTCAGTTCACGAATTCCAGGTATACAGATTATATCGACGCACG
>JASGAU010350724.1:11780-30836 GCA_030220045.1 Australoheros facetus | reverse complement strand
GTGTGTGTGTGTGTGTGTGTGTGTGTGTGTGTGTGTGTGTGTGTGTGTGTGTGTGTTTCCCTTCTTTTTCTATGGCTGAGAGCAGTGTGAAGAGCTAGCAGCAGGCCACCAAGACTGAATCTGCTGTGTCAAAGACCTCTGGTCAGTGTTCCTTTTCAGTTCTTGCATAAATCCTAAATGAAGCTTTTCTCCTACCACTATGTGGTTTTTACCCTTAGGGAAGCTCACAGTGGTATTACATACAAGTCTTTTTGTCACCAAATGAGTCGCCCCCCTGCTGGCCATTAAAAAGAATGCAGGTTTAAGGCACTTCTGCTTTGGCATTTGTGTTTCAGTGATGGATAAGAAGACTCTAAAAAAGCCTGAAACACATAAAGACATTTTTTTATGGCAGCTGTGAGAAATGGAGAAGCTCCAGTACAATGGAACATCATTTTTTTCTTTTTTTTTTTGGCACCTGTATCCCATTGTGATAGTTATTATTAGCGACCTCGGCCGTCAAGGCAAACTGTTAAACAATATTTTACAGTGAAAGTGATTTATCATTCAATCCTGGGAGAACAGAAATAGAGTTATCATTTTGAAATCATCATTTCTGAAACATGGTTAGCATTTCCCCCGATGTGGGGCGGCATTAGAGGATTGAGTTTAGCTCGGCTCACTCCCTCTTCCCACCGCTGCTCATTATTCTCATTTATTCTGAACACTTCCAGCCTAATCACATTCAAAAAGCAGCTTGGTCTTGATTTTATTGGTGCGGCAATGAGCCCCCCCCCCAACCCCCTTCCCTTCACTTCTTGCTATAGGGCATTCACGCCTCTGCCTATAACCACGTGGTAAAATCCTATTGGTATTCATACAGTGGCTACCCTCTGACTTATATATTTGTCATTTAAGGGGATATAATTAGCTAATGGAGGGTGTCTGACTCAGGTCAGTTCGTCTGAGGCACAGTTCTAGTCAAAAGATTCAACCGGCCCCTCAATTCCATTTAGCTTGAATATGATTTAACTCGATGGATGCTGGCTGCTGTTGCTTTTGCTTTTAAAGTGCCCCTTGAATAAATGAATACCAGAGCACACAGAGGAACAAGAGCTATGAATGATATAATGAAGAAAAAAGTAACGTGTTGGGCCTAAATATACTTGATTCAGCTGATTTTTATTTTTTTTTGTGCTTTTCATTTAATATTTAAGGACAAAAAAGTAAAACCTCATGAACATCCAGTCTGCTGCTTTAATTAGCTGCTTTGGATCGGGATTTTTATTCTTTTAGTCATTCCCACCTTTCAACCTAAATTTCAACTCAAGAGATGCCTGTGTTTTCTTGCAGTGCATCTCCACAGACCAGGATGCGCTGCACTAGTAAACAGAGTTACATAACATGTCAGGGTGCAAAAGACGGAGCCAAAATTCTGCAGAGCATTTTAGAAGCATCTCTAAAGCTTTGCTGAGTAAATAATTCAGAGCTGCTGCTAAGAAGATGCCTAAGCTGCTGCTGCTTACGGGTTGGCTGTCATGTTTTTTTGTGAAGGACAAGGGCACACTGACCATGGAGGGTGGTCCACGGAGAGATCCCGGATGTCAGGGTTACACAGGCTTTTCAGCTGTAGAGCAAGCAGAATTAATCGGTTAGATGCTGTTGGACAGCTGCCTCTTGAGGATCAGTGGTCAAAGTCACAAAGGAAAGATGCCAGAAATAAAAGTTTGATTTATTTACATGTCAGGGACACAGTGTTATTTGGCTGTTGAAGTTTTCTAAAAAAAATTTCTAGTGAAGATTTTCTTTCAGATGTTTGCTCCTTACAGGCTGTATTATGTATTCAGGAGACCTCGTGAGTGAGTGAAGGACAAATTTCAGTCCAGGGCTTAAAGGTGGCATATCTAAAATTTTGATATTACCTGATTTGGTTGGTTTGGTAGCGTGAGGGGGTGTTTAATATTACCGGTGTAGTGCATTCTCATGCTGTGGTGTCAAATTCTGCTCTTCTGTCAGATGCTGCTGGTGTCCTATAGATATGCACAAGGTGTTCTTTGGTGGTGGTGCTGTATCTTGATGCACCATCTGCAGTGAATTTAATGAGCAAAAAAGTCCACATTATGAGTTTGGGGAGGTGGTGGTGGAGTAAGTTAGAAATACCTCCATCGGGAAGCAGTTTTTTCCCCCTCAATTGCTTTGTTTTTAAGCTTAATTTATACTTCTGAGTTGCTTCTATGTGGAGCCTCTGTTTTAGCCTTCATGGACCATATTGCTAGCATTTATACCTGTGCAAGGCGTGGCTGTCTCAATCTGTAATTGTTCTGCCAAAACACTAGCTGGTGGTGGGATTTTCGTCCTCGGATTGATCCGTTCTCTCCCAGTTGATTTGAAAAAATGAAAGTAGATGAAGAAGTAGCTGGAAATGCAGGATTAGAATGCTGCTGTTTTGTCAAAAGCTGCTGCAGTGCCAGGGGTCGACGGCGTCCTTTAGAGTTTGTGTCTACACAAAGTGGAGGTGTCCATTTTGGATGCCACTGCCTCAAACATAAAGGGTAATAAGTTTAGGCGCACCCTTAAACAGGACCCAAGGAACAGGGGAACACAGTTTAAAGGGTTTATTGAGTTAAACACGAGTGAAGGATTAAACACTTGAGATGCAGAGATTCTCTGAGGTTGGGACTGGCAGCTGAGCCAAGCAGCTCTAAGAGAGAGGAGAGGTGGGTAGGTCCAAGTGGGTGTTTGAGGTGAGAGATTTAACTGAAGGACAGAAATGTGCTTACTTTTTGGTTCAGCTCAGCAGGGGGAGCAACTGGTCTGGTGTCCAAGAGGCACTGGAGGGTGAACATGCAGGTGAGTTTGTGTAGCTGACTGTTTTCCAGTGATTCCCAGTTGGTGAGGACCAGCTCGACAGGAACAGGTGAGTGAACCCAGTAGGTGTGGGAGGGCTTCAGCCGTTCAAGAACGAGAGAGCGCAGAGGTAAGGGGAACTCGAGGGAACAGCAGAGCCACGAAGAGCCTGATTACCGCAGGGTGATTGACGACAGTCTGGCCAGGAGTCGAGGCAGGAGCTGGTCCTTAAATGCAGGCAGGTAATGAGATGATCAGGAGAAGATGAAATAGCTGAAGCCCAAACCAGAGGCTCCAACAGCAGGCGGAGTCTAACCCTCTCCAACTCCTCCTTGACTTAAAGGATGAGGATAATATCAGTTCTGGCACATTGTAAAGAGACTACACAGTAAAACTGTGAGGGTACATACAGAATGCTAGAATCCAGATTTGTAGAGAAAAATTGTAAGAATGATATCAACATGCAGCTTTATTTAAAGACCCAGAAAGAAGCTGGTTTCTTCCTAGAATGCCCCTCCGGCTTCCCTTTTGGCGCTGTGCTGTGCTGGGCTGTCAGCCTTCCTCACATCAGTGATGTGAGGCGAACTGAGCAGAGAGGTCACGGCTGGGCAGTCTACTCTCTCCACGTCTCACTGGGACGTGGCCTCACTTTCATAAATGCCAGGAAATAGATTAAGAGGTATGCGTGTCATTGCATAAGTGCAAGTGTTAAGGAAAAAGGTTGATATTTAAACCGGTTCCATTACCTTGTTATAACTTAAAATATTATTTTTTTTCCCAGGAATAGCTGACAAAAATCACCTTACACTTAAATATTGCACTTCTCTTTGAAGTCAAGCTTTCTGTTACGTGTCGAGTTTTCCTCAATAAAGTGTCATTTTCTTGATAGCAGTGATGTGTCTCCTGGCCAGAACTATCACCGAGGACCCAGAGGTCGCATCCTCTGCAATTTTTCTGTCACGTCCACTTCAATTTTTCGCACACAGATGAGATTTAGCTTGAGCTCTGATTTCAGCGTTCGATGAGGGAGCACACCGTAAGGCTGGACTGCAACACTTCATCAGTTCAGGGCAGCAAATCCACAACAGTTTCACTTTAGTGTACTCTATAAATCAGAGTTCATTTTATTAGTCTTAAGATCCAATTTCCTCTCTGTATTTGTAAGAACAGTAGCATACACATTGACATTTAGTCTCTATTAACACCCAGTCAAACCAGAAAGGAGCCCTTTTTAGATATAAGATGAAAATATAGATGAAATTGTAGGGTGGGTAATTTTACCATAGTAACTTTGCTCACTTAAAGGTCAGCACCGTCAAGACAATTTGCATTAGGTCAGTGGCTCACATTCATGTGTCGAGGCTGAACTCGTGCAAATTTAATTTCCTATAGTTTGTGTCAAATCCACTGCAAAGATTTAAGTTTTTAAAATGCCGCTGTGACTTTAATCAAATCTGACATGACTGATTTTTTTGTGCTGGATGCAAGAGTTAATAGGCTCTGTGTTATGTAAGTTTTGCAATTTTCACAAAACATTCCTCGCTGGATGCCCCAAAACACTCAATTCCACATCTTCAGGTCTACGTGGTTGTGCACGTTGTACTGGGATATCAAGCTGAATGCAATAAACAAAGCAGCTCTTTTTGTTTTTAGGAAGTCCGTCCTCTTTTCTAGTGCACATGAGTACGCGTATTACCAATTCTGCTGTGGATCGAAGCGCGTACAAGCTTTGCTATTTTTGAGTTGAAGTCTCAAAAGGTGCATTTGTGCTTCAAACAAGAGCTCTGGAATCGAGGTGTCATTGCTCCTGTCAGACTTATAAATCACAACATGCCATTTGTGTGTTATATAAGTGCATTTTAAGATGTTGGTGTCATTTCACATCGTTTTGTCTCAGCGGACAAAAACTCAAGCACTGACAAGAAGAATGATAGAGGGTGTGTGCTCATGTACACAAAAGGGTCCCCCCCAGCTGAAAACCCCAAGTGGCTCTTCCCTAAAATTCCCAGCAGAGATGCTTGAGTTGCTGTGATACAGAAGTTAGTACCTGACTCGAGCTAAGTGCTGGTAGAAGCAAGTGTTAGGTTTCAGGTCAGCGTTGTGGTAGTTTGTGGACAGGATCAACGTCTCCTGCGCTCTTGTTGAGCAGTTGTACAGGTAGCGTTTGATGGTTGGTTGTTGTGGTCTTTTCCCCGCTCCTCCTCCACCAAAGTGACACCAGCAAGACAGTTTGACTAGTTTGTGAAATGGCCACGACCTCTAATGTGTGATGTTCCTGAACTCGGGTTTCACACCTTTTATTTTTATGTCCTTCAACATGATTTTTTTTTTTTTTAAGCTCTCATATGAACTGCTTTGTCCAGGTGCAGCAGATGAATATTTTGCGCTCTTAAACAGCAAAGAAGTCCACATTCAGAGGTCGAAGGGTTTGGTGGCAGTCCCAATCATTTTATTGCGCAGACCAGAAAACCAAGAAAGTCAAAGACTTGCACACTTCATATGTATTTAAGCTGGGAAGATTTAAAAATCTCTGGGTTTGGCATAAAATACAATGCATGCTACTTCTTTTTGGGCTATTTTTCTTGGTTGTCTTGGCAAAGTCTCTTTGCTTTGTCTGAACTAAATACATGCTGCAAACACAAAATATCCTATTAAATGCATTATTTTTCAAAGGTTGGATTAGTAGCTACCTCGTGGTTGAGTACCATAAAACATAGTAACCTTTGTCTCCATCCATGATAGCAGCTCTGGCAGATTTTCACAAGTGAATTGCAAGACATTTATAGATCTATCAGAACTATAATACAAAGTTTTGCTTTCAAAGGGTTTACATGTTGTAGCAATGGTTGCATCTGCATCTTTTGCATCTGCATATGTAAGAAGTATTTCTCATTTTAGATCCAGACTTAAGGCTTTAATCTTTTTTATCTATCGTTTAAGGTCTAAATATGTTGGGGTCAAATCCTTTTTATGACTTAAATCTAATTTAATATGCCTTACTGTATGATTTTAATTCAATTACTGTTTTTGGTCCACAGATAAAGAATTTTAAAGGCAAGCAAAATGACTGCAAATATTTTTAGCCTCGTGACAACAGACACGGAAGCAGATCTAATGTGCCACACTGTGTGTGTGTGTGTGTGCATGTGTGTGTGTGTGTGTGTGTCCACTTAGATTTCCATACTGACAGACAAATGCACTCATATATTATCTGCTATGAGTTACAAATCAATATTTTGGGGCCTTAACGCGACCTCGCCCTCTTCTTCCAATGACATAAATCTTCTTTTATCTTTTTCCTTGTCCGATCCCTTAATTATCCTCTGTTGCTAAGACAGCTTTTCTTTTTGCTCTTCAGACAAGTGATTCAACAGATAAGGCAGCTGAGGGATAAAAGATCGATTGGAGTGAAGTGCTGCTGCAGGAGCTGAATTAGAATTTGTCGCAGTCCCCCCCTAGCTTTCACTTCCCAGCGCATCATCTAACACACATGCACGCACACACAAACACACACGCAGATACTCGCACTGATAGAAAAAAAATAGAGAAACAATCAAGTGTGAGGGGAAGAAAGAAACTCATTTCCTCTACTGGCTTTGAGAGTGTGTTAGCAGTCAAGTGCACGAGAGTGCTCAACATTGCTGATCTGTTTTTTTTTTTTTTTTTTGTGGAGCGACGGATCATTGTGTATATCTGTGGCAGTAAATTAGACAGCTGTGGAGCGTCCAGCCGTGGTATTAATCAGCTGTCCTTGCTGGCATCACTTAGTCAGAATTGACTCTCCTGAAGAGGATCAGTTGAACCAGCTGTGACTCACAAGCTCTCACAATGCAGTCATCAGGGAGCTGTCGCGGCTTGACTCGTGGATTTAGAGAGCGTGCAGCTACAACTCTTCTGAGGGATAGCTAGGAGAATTGGAGCTTTGCAAAGAGCGAGCTGAATTTTTAAAATATGTTCTGTTAAGCTCTCGTATTGATCTAGAAAGGAGAGGGGAAGCATACATGATTTTGATAGTGAGCAGAGGCTGTTTTTAAAAGCAATCATAGGATCCTTCAGCATACCCTATGAACCCTTTAAGGTAGCTCGCTTCCATGAAGAGGAGGAATCTATACCAGCAGGAGAGCCTTGTTTGTATACAATAATGAATGATTTAGCTGATTGTAATTAGTAACTGTGAGTGGAAAAATAAATCAGTCTGTTCAGAACGGCTCACCCATCTCTCCTCCATCCTTTCCCGTGTTCTCCTCAAGGGGAAAAAAAACCAAACATTTGAGGACAGGAGATAAAGTTGTTTGTCTGCAGATGCATAGCTCCATTCAAACTCAAAGCAACACACAGAAACACCCTCCTTCTGTTATCCCTCGCTCTGAAATGATGATGGATCAGTGTAGCTTCCTCCCTCACACGCATTAACTTCAGAGATCGTAGAGATTCATGCACAAACATGATCGCACACGTCTATTATATGCGGAGATCCTGACATGAAATTATAGCAAGACAGATTACAGGTAATGAGTCTGCAGTAATTACAATAATAATATTAATATGTGTTGCATTTATTAGCTACAATATTACCTTGACTGCCAGGCTTTTTGGCTTCGCCGTGACCATCGTCAATCCCCGAGATCATTGTTTGCACTACAGTTGTGGTGATAGTCTTTTCAAATTGTTTGCGCCATACTGTACTCTGTGCTCATGTACACAGTGGGTCACTGATATGTGGGCAGCTGGTTTGGGTGATGTTTTAAAAAGTTGCTAATTTCAAAAAAAGAATACAAGATCAGTTGATTCAGTTTTAAACTAGACAACACAGCCGAGCCGAAGGATCTAAATGAAGGATACATACAGGTATCAATGATCAGAGTGTATAATCCATAACATTTAGTGATGCTGAAAGAGTTCACAACAGGCCGCTATTTTACCCAGCATGAGTTCTAGAGTAGCTTTTTTGCTCTGAAATCTGTTGGACAAGAGGGGAGAGACTTCCTCACTGCTGCTTTGCTCTATCAGTGCTCTGTTCTGACACTATATTTGAGATCTCCTCCAGTGTCTGTGTACAACTCTAAGTTGTATATAAGATACAAGAAAGTCTGATGAGCCCAAAGTCTGGTGAGCCGATTATCCAGGGTGGATTTGGATGCCACTTTAGAAACTTTACTGATCTGTTTAGCTTACTATCTGCCCCCCCCGGTCTGATTTTCACCTTGTTCATTCTTTTTTTTGTTTTGTTTCAGTAATAGTTGTTGTTTTGCCTTCATCACCTGCACCTGTGTCTCCTTCCCCAGCTGTGTTTAATCCCCAATTAGGCCTCAGTGTGCGTTTGTTCCTGACTTCCCTTTATTGTGTTGTGTTCCTGTTAATGTTTCCTCATGTGCAGCCCTGCATTGCAAAGCCCTCTCGTGACTTTAATACTATTTTTTTGTCCTTAATTATTTTTGACTATTTATTGGCTATTAAAGGCTGCATATTCATGCCTCTTGTGTCCTGCACAAACCACACAGCCACCAAACTGACAGTATTATTATTCAGTGGTGTGTTGGTGTATTGGGGAAATATTGGGCTACATTGTGAATTTTAATTTGTGACTGTTTACTAATGGTAAACATTAGCTGATTTTAGCATTTATGAGCACCTTTTCAGAGCTCTGACCGGCCGTCCTCACGTGCTGAACATCAGCATTAAACGGGTGTAATTAGTGTTTTGTAAATAAGATAAATATAATCATAATTATTTCTCACCTTGCCTCCCAGTCTGCAATTAACCTAAGCTCAACTCAGTGGCAGTGACTGCAGCCTGCCTGATAATCAAGAGTGAAAAATACTCTCAGCAGTCACTGCAGTGATGAGTGAGGGAGGAGGAGTGATTATTGATCTTGTGTTGGCTGTGATAGCAAAAATCATTCAGGCCATCCAGCCAAAGTGGACAAAGCCTGGAGGAAAACATGCATCGATCTCATTGTACTGACACGTCTCTGTTTTCAGAAATATTATCACTAAATAAGGGCTCCTGACACCCAAAAATCTGTTTTTATACATCCATCTTTCACCAATTTTACTGTATCTATCCACATGGAAGTTTTACCAAGAAGCAAAAAGTGAACTTTATGAAAGGTGTTGTTCATCAAATCCTGCCATTTTTAAAAAAATTTTTTTTTACCATGAGCACTGGTGCAGTGTGTAATTTTAGTCAATCTGTGACGGGCTCTAACAAGAAACATCTTGATCAGCGGTGCAATTAGAGCGCAACATTAATAGCCTGGATGAAAAGAGGATGGCTCTCTCCTTTTAAGCTTTCATTACACAGAGACATGTTGGTCAGAGATGCAGCCAAAGATGCGCAGATAATTATTGTTTAGCTGTTTTTTGTTTCTCAAACGCATATGCAGGGTGAGTAAGTGTATGGTATGTGTAGTGTGGCAGAATTTCAAGAAGCTTTAGTCTTAGTTTAGTCTTGTAATGCTCTTGCTCAACCACACTGCACTTGGCAGGATAACATGCACATATCTAAAAAAAATTTCCTTATGAAGACATTTGAGCCTGTAGATTTCCCTTTAACAAGTCAGCAGTCTGTCACTGCAGCTCAGTCTGCTTGCAATGCAAAACAACTTGTGCGAAGATCTGGCTTCATTTATCTTAAATTCTGTAGCATTCGCATACTTTGTGTCTTTTTTTTTGTTTTAAGATTAAGGCCCTCAGTGCTGCAAAATTCTTGAAACAATTACATTTTTATTAGAAACAGGCTGAGCAGGTCTCCACTATGTTCCTCTCACATGTGGTAAGCATCTGCTACAAGAAAACTCCGTCACTGCATTCATCCAAATCATATTCACACCGTTTGCTCGCCTTTTCTTTAATCTTCATTTGCATGAATGTGATGCACCAAATGTGTCCTTTAGATAGAAAAATCTTGCACAAATCTTGCAAAAATCTTACAAACATTGTAATAAATGTGCTATTTGTGACATTACTAAATAGATTACACATAAATCCTACCTGTTAAAACACATACAGGGTCGATTTTTGGCAAAGATTATTAAAAAAGATCACCATCTGTATTATAGATGAGTTAATGGGGAAAAAGGTAAGTTTAAGAGTCCTCCTGGTGGACCAGAACATTTCTAACACCTCTCACCAGGGAGGGCTTTTGAACATCTGGAGAACTCACCCTTTAGAGGCTGATAATTTAGCCACAGGCGTAAAAAAAAAAAAAAAAAAAAGTGACAGAAACTTGTCATTTCTAAACGAGGAGGCAGCGCTGCTTACGTTCATAACAGTAGTAGCGCTTTGAAGAGCTGTTGACTGTGAAGCATCGGTGCAGCCGCTGAGTGGTCATTCAACATGTGATTGCAGCAGAAAACAGAACAGCCAGGGCTTCCCCTCACGTGAACGGGGATTCTTCTTTGTTTTAAAACTAAGACGTGAAGAGAAGCAAATTTTAAAATGACCTAACAGTGAAGGTTGCTTTACATAATTTGAATACACAAATTACTAAGTGTTTGTCTAATGTTGCCCATGTTGCCAGATTGTCTATGAAAAGCATTCAACACACACCGTCCACATAGTAATAGTTTCTACTTACATTAGTGCAACCTGGCAACCCAGAACCCAATTCGAGTTGTGTGGGCACTGGGCAGTGAATCTCTATGCAGACACGCCAGTTGGATGCTGAGTGAATTAGCTGCTGTTTCAGCTTATTTTTGACCATTTCAAAGACTCCATAAAGAGTGAGACTTTGAAGGGTAAAAAATGCCAAAGCAAGAACTTCTTCATTTGACAGAGTTTCGGACCAGAAGTGAGCTGTAAAAGTTTGAAAACCTCTGATTTTAACCTGCACCTTTTAAAATTTGTGATTTAGTTAGTTTGGAGTCTGGCACCTAATCTGATGCTGCTCTAAAGACTGTCCTGTCTGATTACTGCCCTGTCTCAAGGCACTCAGTGTTTTAACAAATGGATTCCTGCTTTCAACAAGTTCTTGCTAAAAAAGCAGATTTTTTTCACATAATGAGGTCTGAACTTGGCTGTTGAGAGACACGACTTGCTTCAAATGAGATTTATTCTTGTTTTGCAGGAATCAGCTCCACCCATATGATTGCCTAATATAGCAGTTGATGTAATGCCCGGGCAGTGGCAGAGGGGGGGAGCGTGATCTTTATAATCCTGACCTGCCTCTGCATCAGTGGCTCCTGTCAGCCAGAGTTATGGTTCTGTTTTATGGGGGTTTCCCTGCACCTTGGATGGGCCTCCAGCTCCTCTCTCCTCCCCTCCTGCCTGTGCACCTTAGATCAGCCTGTGCCTTTATGAGCTGTCTCTGCCCTTTCTACCTCCCTGAATCTCATGGCAGCTATTAACAGTGGCGACTCTGGCTCCAGCCTTGCATGGCAACACTGCTGTCTAATCCTGCTGCTGCTGTTTGAACAGTGAGGCCGACTGCAGGGAGAGACAGGCAGAGAGCATCTTCAGAAAAGAGAGAAAATCTGTTTCTTTCCATTAGTTTCTTTTCATGAAAAGCACACTTCAGATGAGAACTTGGTTTTAATGTCACAATGTTCTTTATTGCATGGAAATGCTGAACATTAGCCGTCTAGACATGAACTTTAGACTATTTTAATGTCCTTCTCGCATTCCCTAAATGCAGAGTTCTGTATAAAAAGGAAAAAAGAAACCATGAAATGCCAAAACAATTACTGGCCTTGTGTGCTACTGTAAGTGAACATTTATCTGAATTTGGAGCTCTCGCTGTGTCTGGTCAGTGAGCATATGTGTGTGTTTGCTGCATAGCGGGATTAGAAAAGCTCCTCTAATCGGATTATTACACAAAAGCATGCTGATGGAAACAGCTCGGTAATTAGCAGAATTTTAGAAGAATTCAATTGACTATTGAATATGCCAGTCTGTCTCCGTGTGCATCTCTATTCAATTCAGAGATAGCTGAAAGTGACAGGCACTAGATGGGTTGTTTCTGAGCCACATTGTGGGCTTCATTTGTGCAGAGGTCCTGAGAATTTTATTAGACAGACAGAGAGAAAAAAAAACAATGAAGAGAAGGAAATATTCATAATCAAATATGCAGCAAAAAACTCGACCTCTCTGAGGCAGCTTTCTTGCCATGTCTGTAAGCAGTCTTCAGGAATACTTCTCCAGGCTTCTTGAAGGACATTGAAAGCTCTTCTTTGGGTGTTGGCTGCCTTTATCCCACACTGCTTCAATAATGTTGAGGTCTGGGCTCAGGGGAGATCAGTCCATGACTGTTAGTGTTCCATTGTGTGTTCTTCTATCCAGGTACAGTATGCTTTTATTGCATTGGCAGTGTGTTTGGGTTCATTCATAATTCCATCAGTTTTGACAAGATCTCCAACACCACTGACTGAAATATAGCCCCAAACCATGACAAAGCCTGCCAGTGGTCTCAAACTCTGGCCCTGCCCCCTACTTCCGGCCTGCAATTTAATGTCAAAAATATAAGACAAGTTGGCCCGTTACTTTTTTGACATTTCACTTTCCCCTCCAATTAAGAGGAGTTAGCAAATGTCAAAAAGTAACTCAAAAGGCCAAATTGTCTTATATTATACTCAAATTTAGGGGAAGTAGGGGGCGGGGCCGGAAGCGGCCCGCAGGCCAGGAGTTTGAGTCCGGTCCCTGTTGTACCTCTCTCCTGATGACCTCTGCACATACTGATGACAATGTGAGCCAAAATTTAAAATCTAGATTCATCACTCTGTAAGACTTTCAGTGCAGTGCTTGTGTAATGTGTCATACCTCAGCCTTTTCTCCCCATTTTCCTTCCTTAAGAATGGCTTCTTGACAGCGGCCCTTCCACTGAGAGCATTTCTGATAACGCTTCAGTGAACAGTGGATGGATCAACTGAAGGGCCAGATGCATGATTTTTGGCTAATAGCTCTTTGCGAATCACCTTGATGGTGCAAAAATACTATTTTATGCCTGTCAAACTGTGTGATCTTTGGCAGAAATGGCTGCTTGGAAGCAACATACAAAGAAATGAGGGGTGGCTCAAGACTTTTTCACAGTCCTGCACATCAATATCCAAATCCCCCAAATTGAAATTAAATATGTGATTCTCCTGAAATTTCAAATGCCTTTAAACAGCACGATTTATGGTTATTTCTGAGATACATGTTGCAGTTTTTACTATTTTGTTAAGTAAAATGTCAAAAAAATCGAGATCTTCCATAAAGAAATTCCCCAAGTCCAAGATTAAGACTTATTGCATCAACAGTTGAACACCCAGAGATCTTCCATTTACTGTGTCCTTAATTTTTTGGCATAGTCCTTGAAAAATAAATATAATTTAAATAATGACTGTCTGCTGATTGCTTAATGGACTTTGTGTTCCAGAACTAATTTATATAACTTGATTAACCTGTATGTGTTTGATTGTTTAGTTTGTTTGTGACTTTTAATTTCAGTTCCTTTTTTTTTTTTTTTTTTGTCCCCAGTTATCAGCGTGAGACCGCTGGGTAATCCAATAAGCTAATTTTATTCAGCATGCCTCCGAAAACACGACCTGATGTGTTAAACTGCTCTCTCCTGAAAAATTAAAAATCAGCCGGATGTCATGGAAGGCACCGCGGTACAAGCCCGTCTCATTTTCTTCTCTCGGGTGAACCGCACACACCCTGCTCATTCCTGTGGGGTGGTTATCGCAGTCTGTTATTCTGTGCCTGTCACGCCAACTGTTAATTATTCATGGTTAATAACTACCTGCACAGGCCCTAATTTTGGCCTTGACATTTCATTAGCTAATATCAGATGCCTTCATTTGTTTTCTGGAATCACAATTCAGGATATTAAGTTGGAGGACATTCCCCTCCGCGGTGAAAATGATCTGATGAACCTCGTAAACTGTAAAGTATGAAATATTTCACCCGCTGGAAGTATAATTTCAGGGAGCTATTTTATTGTTTTGCCTTTTATTTACTTTGTCTCTGTAGTGTGATTTTCTGCTCTGATAGCATGATGGATAAACTCAGGGGTATTTTTTTTATGCCTGTGGACTGTTGTTATCTGGGCCTAGATTTACTGATGAGCCCTGAGGAGTAAAACCAACACTGACATAATTAGAGGAAAGAAGATGAATAAAAGAGACAAAAATGAGAAAGGAAATCGTCTCCCAGTTGATCTTTATTTCTCCTGCAACTTTTAGGGTGTTTGGCCTCCAGTTGCAGCATCTTTCAAGAAGGCTGGCTCTTCTGTAGAAAGAAAACCTTCTTGTCTGGTTGCATAACTGCTAATTTAATCACAGTCTCCAATGTAAGTGTAGACATCTATGATTCATCAGTGCAGAAGAAAAAAAATTACAGGTTTGTGGCTTAATTGATTTCCACTCTTAGTAAAACAAGTTGTGCTTGTATAAGAACAGGAACCTTTACCACTTTCTTTCTTTTGCATCACTCATTATGTAAAAATAAGTTGCACACCTCTCTACCACACATTCTTAGTAATGCAGCAGAGAAGCACAGAGGCAAATGCAATCAGGTTGATTTAAGTTATTTAACTTGGGCATAGTGCAAATCCAGTCTTATTTATTGCTGGATGAAGTAATAGCATTTAAAAGAAAGAGTAGCAATGCCACTGTGTAGAAGTACTCTGTTTCAAGTAAAATACGTTAATAACACACACATTTTTATACAGCAATCATGAAGTAAATTAGTGCCATCTGCCTAATTTTGTGCAGGTTTCCCTTGCCCTGCCAAAAGTTGCTCTGAGCAATCAAAGCGTGGACACAGCACCTCTGAGTGTGTCCTGTGGTTGGCACTGGGACTTTTTGCAGCAGGTCTTTGGCCTGCTGTGTGAATGGGCACATGGATCAGGATTGTTTGGTTTGAATGAGCAGTCTGGAGGCTCGGTCAATACTTTTGGGTCTTTGTTGTGTTCTGGGCTGTTCCTGAGAAGTCTTTGCGGTGTAATGCAGTGCATGGTTGTGTGGGTTGTGTTGGGTTGTGTGCAAAGCATCAAAGTGACATCCACATCGATACAAAAAAATGATAGTTTCCCAGCAGAATATGCCATTGTAGTAAGATGATCAGCGTTGTTTTCATCACTCATCTGTCAGTGGTTTTAGTGCTGTAGTTGAATGGACTGATTGATCCACAGATATATAAGATACATAAATATCGGCTTACACTGACCCTGTTGAATGAGGTAAATGGGAAAACTATGGTGGCCCTGAGAGGACAAGTGTACTGCAAATTAATAAAACACCAGCAAATTGAAAATCGCTGCAAAAGCACACAAAACACAACAAATGTTGAATAAAACACAATAAAAGTAAAAACAGAAACCAAAACATACAACACTGATGCACACTTAAAAGACCTGACAGATTTATTGTTGTGAGGGAGAAAAACATGCAAGGTCATGTGTGCCTTAATCACATGATTGATATATCACTGTTAGTATTAGCTTGCTGCTTCCGCAGCTGTTCCGTCAATTGTGTTTCATGAGTTTTTGTTTTTTGGGTGTTTGTTTGTTTGTGTGCTTTTGCAGCATTTTTCTGTTTGCTGGTGCTTTAAGTTGCAGTGCATTTGACCTCTCAGGGCCACCGTACAAAACTGCTTTGGCTAAATTATTTTTTTTAAATTACATGATGAAGACTAAAAACATTTTAATACATTTAAGTTATTTTTGTACAAAACATTTCTTGGCTTCCCTGGATTAAAGAAACCATGTGACAGCATTCAGTCTGCTTATTGGTCAGATGTGTCTGGGGCAGAAGCAACAAAAGTGTTCTGGATTAGTGGATAACATGGAGAATTTATTCCTAACATTTGTATATCTGGGCAATTTTTCAGGCAAAACTGTACTGCACATCTATGATACACTATGGTACCATCCCAGAATGCAAAGCATACCTGACTATAGGAAGGCGTTGAGCCCAAACTTGCAGCGTACACCTGGTAGTTTGGGCTCAGAACCAGACCAAAACCTCCTCTGTTAACTGTAATTTCCCCATTGTGGGACTAATAAAGGTATTCGTATTCATATTCTAAAGGGCCTTTTTACAGTTGTTCTGGTAAAATATGCAGTATTTGTCTATGACCTGTGGTAGGGTAGAACCATAAAGTAACAAACCTTTCCTATAGCATTATATTGCAGAAAGCCAGAAAAGAAGCACAATAAAAATTCTTGTTGTCTGGCAATATTCTTCTGACACATGTCTAAAGCACATCAAACATTTGCTGTTTGAATACTGAATAAAACTCCTAAATAAATCTGTGGTTAAACTTGATTTTAGTGTTGATCCTCCTTCCGAAATTGCCTCTTGAAGGGTTTTTTTTTTTTTCCCCAATTTTTTCAAAGTCCTTCAAGATGAAGTCCTCTAAGTGAGTTTAACTGAGCTCCTTTGTAGCAGATAGACTGCCGCTCCTCCTCTGATGTGGTCAGTAAGTATCAGTCAATATCAGCCCTTCCAGCTGAACAAACACCGTCACCGGTGTGGGTATCAGGATCAATCTGCTCTTTCTACGGCGCTGGAGTCCCACGGATCTCCTAGTGCAGCCGAGATCGCTGTGTGTTTCCTTTCATGCACACAACAATCCACTCTGAGCGCCTGAAAGGAGGTAGGGAAGGAAGCGTGCCTCTGATTAAAGTAAGCCCCCTTTGAGTTGTGACCCAGCCTGACCCTGGCAGCAGTCCAGATCTGCTGATGAGGACGCTTCAGAGAGCCAGGCGCTCTCTCGCTCTGTGGGCCCGACGTGGGGGTTTTCTGTCAGAGGCGTAGTTCCTTTGTCTATAAACATTTTCCTTGTCAAGTGCTGGCCCCTAATTCACCTGGCAGCTCATTCTGCATTATATAAGACATGCCAGTGTTTTTACTGTAAAAGTGAAAGCAGTGCACCGGGGGCGGTTTTATGAATCAAGCCGCTAAAAGCTCAGGCTTACAGGACACTAACATTTAGGAAGATCCAAAAATCAATCATTTCTTTATGAACTTTAATGGTTGCCTTTGCCTGAATAAGAAAAAAAAACATTTAAAAATGACTTTTAATTAGCAAGTGAATTAATACATGATTTGAGATTGTCCTTGTCCTGTAATGTAATAACACGCATCAGTACCTGCCAAATAATTTCTGCAGACCAATTTAGATTTGGCATTGGGGGACCGTACTCAATTTTAAGATGAAAAGTTTAGAAATTCCCAAGTGCAGTTTAAAAACTTTAATCAAGCTCCAAGGTTAAAATCCTCCCGTGTATTTCATTTCCCTGCGCTCAGAGTTGTTTATGTTCTCGTTGCCCAGTAACTTAAGAGGATATTTAGGAAAGTATACCACGTTACAGGATCAGGTTCTTAGCTTGTAGATATAAATGGGAGGAGAAAAGAAAAATAATCAGAGCTGATTAGAGGAGATCTAGTGAAGTAATTGCCAGAAGAAACCCAGAAGCGCATGGATGTCTACAGCAGCTTGTGACATTATAACAACTATTCATAGCATCCTGTGTGCATTATATAGACAGATATTCGTGATAAGTTTGCGATTTTGTTCAAGATAAAATGGCACAGAAAAATACAAGGAGTGCTATATGATTAAATCCATCCAAGTCAATGTTGTGGCCTTTTGTTTGATATATGAATCTTGGGCACTGGTGAAAGTGGTTGAACTGTTTTGGAGAATTATTTCTATGGAGTCAAAAATAACTGTTTCCAATAGATTTCTAAGACTTGAATTATTAAATGTTGCACTGAGAGGCTTCATGTTGTGTCAGGGCTCATCACCTCTGTGTGCAACAGTCACAACCATTCACACCATCCAGAGAGGGCAATAAAACACTCTGGTGTTGAGGATGGACTGTATGTAAAAGATGGAGGCGTCTACATCATCCATTGGTTTGTGGCGACGCCGTTCACCGTCTGAAGCAAGGTCCGGGCGATGGCAAAGCATACAAAGGGATGCGGTATGAGTGTTGTGTGTACATAAAACACGAAGGAGGATTTCGGCTTTCCGGGCCAAAAGTTGCCTAAGTCACTGGAAAAAGTCGTGAAATTTGTCTCTTTTTGGAAAAAAAAATTGCTAGGGGGTCTGAAAATTTGCTAAATCTAGCTACTCGACACAACTCACTAAGGTGGCAACACTGAGATCCTAGGAATTTATGTTTAAGTGGAAACTCAAAAGGACTGTCACGATATCACGTGTGCACATTGTGAATGAAACTAGCCGTCCCCGGTGGTAGATTGCAAATTGTGTGAAATAACGCTATTGTGCGAGAAAACAAATCAGTCTGGTATCAGCGACGGGGCGAAGGGCGTGTTTGCTAATTGGAGTCATAGTGAAGAGTTCCAATAGCCCTCAGCATGGCGCAGTGCCGGGCGATCAGCTGCTGACTAGAACCCTGATACATTATACCATATGTATAAGCCTCAACATTTCTATGCTTTTAGTTAACAAATTGAATGCAAGACCTGTGTGTAAGTTATTGTATTTTTAAATGAGGTATTTCTCCTTTATGTTTTACTAAACATGCACTGACATAATATCCTCCCACATGTGCAGTCAGTGTTCTGTATGCATACAGTGGCTCATTTTAAACTATATGGGAGTTTGCCATATCAGAGCTCTCTCTGGTGCACTCATATTCTGTCACCAGTTTTGATCAGCTCTTATCAGTTGGGACAGGAAGGTGCGCGGGTCAGAGCAGGCGGGAGATAAAGATTTTCTAAGGAAGACATCCACTCTATGATCGGGCACTTTTTTGGCATGCTGCTGAGCACGCTGATGGGACAAAGGGAGTGGCATCAGGGCCCTCCAGCTGCTTCAGTCTAGAAAGCTCAGCCAGTTTTAGTAGGTGGGTGGTTAAGGAGTGTGTGGATGTAGATCATAATCTCTGCTGGTCATGAGGAAATGTGTTCAGTTATCTCTCTTTGGGCATGCTTCTTGTTTACACTCAGCTTGATTGTTACAGATGAAATTAGGTACTTTTGAAGAAACTCCGTCTGTAAATGATAGTGGCAATTGGCATAATCATATGGGCATATACATCATACCATATCATTCCTCTGTTGCCTAATGCCTGCAGAGACATATTGCTTCAGTACAGTTTGGAGGGATTATATATTCATTGGTTTCAGAGGTGTTGGTTTGTAAATCCCACAGTGAGACCTGCCTCGCTCTGCTGAAAAGAGCTGGCAGTACACGTAAAAGAAAATTATTTGAATGGGTTTAGTACTGAATAAATGCTGTTTCGGGGGATTTTCTGTAGCCTAAGTTCAGGGGGGGG
>JASGAU010350724.1:0-11741 GCA_030220045.1 Australoheros facetus | reverse complement strand
AATCTGCCAGTTGTCACTCAGTCTAGTCTGATTGTCTGAATGCAGTTGCCTTTAATTTATCACATACATTCATGCTCCTATACGATAAATATAGGAGTGACTTTTTATCTGCAGCACCTACAGCTCAACAACAGAGACAGGAGAAGATACTCGCATGTGCCCTCAAACCTGCTGCTAGTCCTGCAGTGCAGAAATAACAAAATATTTGAATCTTGAAATCTGTCACATGACAGATCATTATTATATTTGTGTTTTACATATAACAATGTAGTTTTTCTTTTTGTTTTATCCTCAAAACGAAATACTTTTTTTTTTTACCCTCTAATAATCTAATTATAGCAAGCTGCTTCTTTAGCACTTTCATCACATCATCACATCACATTTCAATAGTGGCTGCAAAGAGACAACAGCCCTGTTATAGAGACCTGCATGAGGAGGTTGTAGTGGTAGTAGGTGGCCATCATATTTGGACCTTACAGTCTTCCCACTTGGGTAGGTCAAGAAACAGATCCCTGGAGAGCAGTCGGGGACACCCTGGCAGCCATTCAGGGAAAAATCTGTATTCTCTGAGTACATTATTAAAAGTTCCAGTGGATGTGTATTTCTTGTTGGCCACATACCCAACAGAGCAACAATATTCTGTGCCTAAAATGTGTAATATTCTGCTCTTATCATTAGTAAATGTGCAGTAAAAGGAAACATGATCTGATACCTGAATACAGCCTCAGAGATACCTGCTCTTCTTTTGAAGCTAAATATAGAAACACCTGTTTGAACAGCTCCTGTCAGACATGCACTTCTGATGTATTCATTATAGCACTGGAAGGTATCTCCTGCAATGAGGCCATGATGATTATATTTCACATCACCTGTGCTTTAATAACACCCTCTGTGAAGTTGTTTTCCACTTATATTCAGTTAAATTCAAACCTGCCATAGCATGAGGGTGGAGTTCAGAAACCACTGGAGCGGTGATGAAAAGTCCCGCTTGTCATTCTTCATGTCGCACCAGCTCAGAATTAGTCTGTTTTTTTTCCTGCTTTGCAGGGACAACATTCAGCTGGATTTATTACAAGCAGCATGAAGGTATTTCTCACTTTGCTCCCTTCACACTCTGATTGAAAAGGAGAGACGCCGTTTAATCACTCTGGCCAATTTAATCAAGTACATCCTAATCTGGATTGATTTTGACTTTAATGTTAATTAATCTGGCTGGTTGTATGGGTGTTCATCAGAGAAAAAAAAAAATCCTGAAGGTCTCTTCATTCAGCTGTAGCATGCCAAAAAATATCACAAACTAACCTGGATCTGGATCTTTGTACAGTATTCATGCATGGTGTAGAGGACTTTGTACCTTAGCCTCGGCAGAGACGTGCAGTCCTGGACCTTTCCTGTTCAGTATATTAGTAATGACAGTTCTACTTAAAAAAAAAAAAAAAACTCAGAATTTTGCTCAGATCTCAGATGGATGACAAATTAAAAGATGACAAAGTTATCAAAAAGGTAGTAAGGTTTTGTGCCTGGGCATGCTGCCAGGATAGCTTCAGTTTGCATTGGCACTGATTCCCTTTGCTGTAGAGATGAACACCATTCTTGTAAAATGAGGGTGATGGAGAGAGTTATCTGAAACATCAGTCCAGAAATCCCCATGGGCTTCCAGTAAAAGAGTGAGATCTGTTGATTTCCATACTAATCAAAGCATTTAGCAATACTCTGTGCCCTGTGCACATGAGCCTTTAATTGTACTTGTAAACAAACTAAGAAATATATATTTTTGATCCCAAATATTTGCTTTAGTGGTTCGGACAGTGATTTTACAAATTTGTCATTTTCCCATTTAATGTCAGTTACCAGTTGTTTTCATATAGGTTTGAATCTTTTTTCAAGCTGTTTTCTCTTCAAAAATTACCTATAAAAATGGTTTAAAAAAATTCAAAGAAAAAAATAACAGTAAATTGATGTAAAAAAAAATCATTTTGATCAAATTTTTCTTTAACTGTTAAGATCAAACACAAAATTTCAAGAGTTTAGAAAATTTGAGACAGTTTCAAAGATCTTCTCAAATATTGCATGATGGGGAGACCACATTTGGGGGCTCATAAGTGAAATTGATTTGTTGTATTCATGCAAATCAAGAAAAACTGTTCATTTTGTATTTAAAAAATTAGTTTCAGACATTTAAAAAAATAAATCTTTGTGTCTTTCGAATTTATGTTTGCTCTTTTGTGTCCAAAAATAGTAAAAAATTGTGAAATTTAGTTATTTTGGGACCAAAAATCAGTCTAAAATCCACAAAAACAAAGTTTGACAGGAATAATGGAGATTTTCTATTGTTTTACAATAAAAAGTTAGAAAATAACACTTGGAGGTGAGGGTGAAGCAGAAGGTAATATGAAACAATTCAGACATTTACAATAAGTCTGCCTTAAAAAATGTAACTGTCTGGATGTTTGTTCAGTGGGTTTTCTCTTTTCAATTTTCTAATTCAAATATTTTTCTGTTTAATGTGGAAAGATGTTCTCCGTCAGACCGGGCGTTTCACATCCATCTCACTCAAGCTTAGAAACTCCTCAACATTTTCTCTGATATTCTCTTGCTTATAAATTTCTCTGAGTAATTTGCATTTGCACGTAATATAGTCTGTGTGTATATTAGACATGGGTTCTCTGAGCTTTGGCTCATATGACATTCTGCCAAAGGTTCTGGGTTGTTTACAACCTGCTGCTTTTCTTGCCACAACAGACTGTTACTCTGTTCTGAGATTTTAGCACATTGAGTGCATTGTAAACAGCAGAAATGATGAGTCAAACCACACAAATAAGTTAGAAAGATTCAGTGGGTTACCCTTTGATTACCCTTTTTCACTAAATCATTAGAAAGTGAGTCACGAGATCAAAAAGCTCACAGGCTCATCAACGACCAGGTGAGAAAATTACCTTTTGAATCGATACCATTTTCAGGTTTTTCTTTAATTCTAGGTACAGTAGAGTTACCAAAAGGAACAAAGTGCCTCACAACTGTTTTATGTAATAGTGCCTGCAAGATGAATACCAAGATCCTGTGGTGAAAATGTCCTTGTGAGAGTAACAATAGGTTATTTATTTTTTCCTTAATTTTGAAGGAAAACATACAGCGAACCTCTGGGAGGTTTTAATTCATTAGGGTTTAGACTGCCATAAAGCAGCATGCCGACAAATTGGATTAGACAGCATTTAGAGAATTGAAACATATTCTGTGGAAAATTGATCAGGATGAAATGAGATATTGAAAAGAGCCCAAACTGTATACCAAACCCTGCCGCTTTCATCTCCTGCGCTGAGATTCACTGTCAGATAATTCACTCCCTGGAGGGGTGGATATATCTTTCTCCCGACTGTTTGATATGTCTAATGTGCACAGACTTACCAGTTCACCCTTATGGATAGGTTTACATAAAAACTGTTTTTGAATGAAAATGCTGTAGACACTAGCTTGAGCATGTCCAGGGGCTTCTTCTCCTCCTCCAGACTGATTAATGGCTCCCTCTGAAAACACAAACCTCCCTTTTTGTTTTTTTGTTTTTTACACCAAAATACAATGACCAGGGTGGTACATTACTAGCTGTTCTCTCGCTCTCGTGTGTGTGTGTGTTTTTTGCAGAGAGTGGGAGTTATGTAAAGCCTCTACCCATTCGGGGTATGTAAGGGCAGATCAGTAATAGCAGTGGATTCGGGATAGGAGTGTAAGATGTAGGATAAGATACTTCTGGAGCAAATATGTGAAAGTTTCAAAGTGAAATATTTATGCTTCATGCTCCAGGAAAGCTAATGGTGTCACACCATTTGTTTTTATTTCCTGCTCAGAGTTTCTAGCCAAGCAGCAGTATATGTACAGCACAGTTTAAAGGGAGCTCTGAGTAGTAGAGAATTTGCACAATAACTGCAGCCTGTGTAGCTTCAAGGACATCTGCAACATGCCGAAGACTTGCTGCACAGCAGGTGGCCGTGAGGACTTCACCACCTTGTGCAAATTAATCTAGCAAAAAAAATTTTGGTCACATTTCAGAAAATGAAACTTTTTGTTTCCGTGTGCAGAGGCTGAGAGGATCCGTGTGAGTCATTAAAAGGATGTACCTGTCTGCAGCCGTTCTGGAGGATTTGCTGTGTGTTTTTGTGAATAATGAGGCGAGGCAGTGCCTGTAAATGAATCTCACGAACAGCCTACAGCAACTTTAATATAGTTTTTTGCTTCGCACTCAGGCTCTCTGACCTCAATAAGAAAAACAACTCAAAAAGCAAGTAGGATCTGTGTTCTGAGGTTGTAGTACGTCGCCAAAGTCAAGAAAGATTAGTTTTTTCTTGCTGTTTTTTTTAGGCATCTGCTGCAGCCAGTGATATATGGGAGAACAATAACTTGTCTAATCTATTGTATAGTTTTCATGTTCTCCGGGTGTTCCTGGATCTTCCATCCACAGTTCAAAGACATGGTTGTTACTTGAATTGGTGATTCTAAATGAAACTGTGTGTGTGAAAATATTTGGTAGTCTGACTGTGTTAGCCCTGTTAATCTGTCCAGGGTGTCCCCTAACTCTCACCCTGTAACAGCTGAAATAGCCCCCTTATGATCCTAGGTTAGGTAAATGGTTAAGAAAGTCTTTTTTAAATATATCTTTTTCAGATAATAATGAAAAAGTACCTGTCACAGCTTCATAACGCATGAGGCAAGAATGTGCCATTTTGTCTGACCAACAGTTATAAAATTCCCTCAAATTCCCCACCGAACATACAGTATAGGACCACAAACAACCGCTTGCTTATGCTAATGGCTGTGTCGCTAGCTAACTTTTACAACAGCGATCCATTCAGGCTACCTGAACAGATTCAGCAGTTGCTAACTGCTGAAATTCTGAGAGGGACGTGGTTGCAGGCAAGAGAGCGCCGTCGTACCTCAACGAAGACCAACTTCCGCGATGGAGTTCTGGAATGGAGTTGAGGTATGGCGCCACCCTCTTGCCTGCAGCCAGGTACTCTTGGGGAAATTCTCAGTCCGGCACGTTGGCACCTCAGCAAGGCACAGCCCCGGCTGATCAACCACTGGCTAGAACCCTGCTGGATATTATTTTGTTCTTGATGAATATGATGAATCAACATGTAAAACGATTATTTTTTAGGGTTTGTGTCGTGGTTGGAAGTTTCTGTTTCTATGAATTCCTGTTTGACTTTGAATTTACTTGTTTTGTTCCTGTTAGTTTTACTTTTGATCTTTGTTTGTTCTGCCAGTTTTCTGCCATTCCCATCGGCTTATAACCCAGCTGTGCAGTTGTACTCCCATGCTTCCCTTTCTTCCCTGCCATATTGTCCTGTTCCTTTGCACAGTCAAGCTTTCAAGCCATATTCAACTTTTTCTTCCTCTGGATTTTGAACTTTTACTACTTTCTTCACTGGTGTCCTGCATTTGGTTTGCCTTCCTCTGTGGACCTTTATAGGTCTCTTAAAACTTAAAATTATTGTTAGTTTTTCAAACCAGTGTGTATATGACATTTAAAATGGCAAAGGATCATCACAAGTTCTTAATTCCTCTTTAACCATGTTTATGAAAAGTGGCTCCATAGTGTAGGTTTGTTTTTGTTTTTTTGTCTAACAAGAGAAAAATCCCTGGTTTGATTCCAGGAGGAGACACAAATCCCTTGGGGGTTGTGTCAGGAAGGGCATCTGTGTAAAAGTCTGCCAAATCAAACTTGCAGCGGTACCTGCTGTAAATAAGGGAGCAGCCAAAAGCAGCTTTATGTATATTTATGAAGATCTGAATTATAAGAGTTAGTAACTTTATTGGGGAGTGGTGACCTAAGGGAGAAGAAGAGGACTGAGAGGACCCTGTTCGAATCCTCGGGCTGGCATCACTGTGGGTCCCTGAGCAAGACCCTTCCCTCCCCCATGTTGCTCCCCGGGCGCCCCCTGGCTGCCCTCTGCTCCACGTTGTGCTGTGTGTACTACATACTCCATGTGTGATGGTTTAAATGCAGAGCCTGAATCTCACTGCATGTATATGTATGTTGATGTTGATGATACTTTATTGATCCCACAATGGGGAAATTACAGTTAACAGAACACCCATCCAAGAAGATAAACAGAACAAACATGGGGAGACAGGTGAACTGTGGCCATGCTGCCCCCCTTCTGGAGGCACTGCCATTAAAAAGACAGAAACAATAGTGAAAACATATAGGGATGAGTGAGGAAAAAAATAATCTCATACTTTGTATACATATTCACATACACAGTATAAGGTTACAAAAACAAATAAAGCTCTTTCTTTCTTTCTTTTAGTTTGGGTTTGTAATCCAACAGCAATATGGAAAGTCACAAACGCACAGAGTCAAAGCAACTCGTAATTATGGTTATAGCGGTGCCATACAGCATATGTTGTTTGCACAGAAGCTGTGGACTGCCTCCTCTGCTGCATCTTATGGCATTATGTTTGATTAGTTTTCTTTTCCATCATTTCCCTACCAAACCCCATTTCCATCTCTCGGAGCCACAGCTGTGGCTTCATTGCTGTATATTTACAGATCATCTATGTATATCTTATGCTAACCTAGTGGATGAGGTCAGACCTGTGAGCCAGACAGGCTGCCTTCCTGTCCACTCCTGCGGCTGGAAGTTTGGCTTGTGACAGGCGCATTCGGTCGCGATGGTGCTCCAAGTGAATAAAAAACAAAGACGGGCCAAAGACTGGCCGCACCCTGCTGTATATGGACAACTGGTCCTCCGGCTGATCCAACCCTAATTGGATGGCATTACATAAGCTGGACTCCCCCGGTGCACATGAAGCAAAACACAGTGAGTGTGCACAGTCCTTGACTCTATGAAGCAGTGAGCCGTGTGCCTTTTTTTTTTTTCTTTAAGCAAACCATTTGAAATTTCTGTCAAAGATTGCAGAAGAAAAACAGTGAAAAGTGTCCTCACTGACTCGTGAATCTGCGATACAACTGTCAACGCAGGTCCTTGAGTTTGTTGTCTTGTAAGCGTCAAGCTTGATTGCATCTCACTTTTAATTGGCAGCAGTGATTCCCTCCGTGGGAAGAGGGATGCGGTCCCTGCCAGCAGCTTAATGCTGCATTCTTCTTTCTCACATTTGCAACCGTTTAAGGCGTTTTAGGTTCAACTTTAGTGAACATTCACACATGAATATGAGTGACTGATCATACACACATCACCCTGACAGTGCTGACCTTTTAAAGAACAGTGTCTACAGTGAAATTTGTCACCATAAAATTTAGCTGACCTTACTCTGCCAGGTAAGAAGAAACACCAGAAAATCCCCCATTTCCAATTTTCACTATTTTTTTTTCTTTCAGTTTAGTAGCTTTGTTATACTCAAACATAATGGAAATTTTTGTTCATCAAATGGGCCAAAATAACAGAAAAATACATTGATTTCTGTCAAATAAGGTAATGGCTGAAATTTCTTTTACTGTATGTGGATCGATCAACCCCTGCAGGGGTTTAAAGGCAAAGCCTTCTTCGTAGTTATCTGTGCAGGCTTTATTTTGGGTATTTAGTGGGTAAGACCCTTGGGGAACCTGCCTTAGGCTTACGCTGCTCTAGCCTTAACATTTCTAGACATTGCCCGAATGAAGAGGTGCAGAAGAGCATGCAAATGTGGAATCAGTGAGCGACTTGTGATGTCTGACTGTGCTGATTTGCTCTGATGTGAGAATAACGCAGGTAATAGACTGGTGAATTAACAGATAGCATTCTGCACGTCTCATTTAGGCAGCTCCCTCTATTAGCATTTCTAAAAGTGAGAACAAAGCTGGCGTGAATGATTTCCTGCTGTGTGCTACATGTTAGAAAAGAAAACTTTGAACTATTTCCTGAACTGATTCTCATGACATTTTTTGGAGTTAATATTTGAAAATGGCTTTGATCTTAGTATCCTTTGTTTCTCCACGCAATCCCAGAGTGACTCTGATGTTGAGACGAGGGCTCAGTTGGGACCATACCACCTGTTGCAGGATTCTCCTGATTGCATTGGATGATGGATGGAAAAAAAAAAAATCGACACATCTGAAATGCCTAAAACATTTGCACAGCCCTGCACTCATAATCATTTCTTAAGTAGCACTGTGCTGTGGTTTTAATCATGTTGTCTATGAATTCAGTTCACATCCCTCACTTCCTGTTGCATCAGGAGAGTCACCACGAGGCCTAATTTTGGTAAAAAGTGATAAAAAGTGTCTGGTGTTTAGAATAAATCATTTTAAAAAGTTGCGCCTGCTAAATGTAGTAATTAGTGTTCTGCTCCAATTTAAAATTTGGACAGTACAGCATATTTGACAGCTTGCTGTCATTTTTGTGCAGAGATCTCTGATGTTGCTTTCCTAAGCAGGAAAGTAGAGTGGGCATAAATAGGGCAGTTAATATTTTGAGTGTACTGTTGATGGACACTTGTCTTCAACAGTGCAACCATATGAGGATGCTTCTCACAGGCTGAAAATATGGAGAATGTCAAACAGTTTGTAGCATTTACACTTTGATCGCCAAGATAAAATAACCTAAAAATATGAGACCCTTCTCCTCTTTCTTGCTTTAGTTTAATAGCATGTTGACTGGCTTTACTGCTCCTGCATAATAAAAGGTGCTTGTTTAAGAAAGATGACAAAATGAGTGATGAGAAATATATGATGTGTGATCATTCATCTAATTGTGTGTTTTGAAAGTATTATTTTAGGTTTTCCTGGTTTTTAATGCCTATTGAAGAGAAGGCAGAAAGTAACAACACAGTATTTACTCTAGAAATTCTCTGCTGCTATTTACTTGTTATTATTTACCCTTGAACTGGCAGGCTTTGAAAATGAAAAGGACTTGGAAAGTTTTGGCATAGATCCATTCCACTGTGTAGGTTTTGTCGGGGGGATAAGAGGCTTTTTTAGGCTTTAATGCCTTTTGTGCCTAAGCACTCTTTTTGAAGGGCTTTGAAAAATGGCAATAGTACCTCATAAGTCTGCAATTACTCCCTTAGCTTGCTGCTTGAGGATGCTTAAGCTTATGTGCAACTTCTTAATGCATGTCATAATGTTGAAGTTGTCTATGGCCTCCATTAAAAAGCAGCTATTTGATGTAAAAAAAATTAAAAAAAAATTTAAAAAAGCCCGCAGAGGCTGTTCAGTATCATGAATATACAATGGCTAAGGGAAGCAGCCTGATAGATTGTAAAGAGTTGAGACCGTGTAGAAATGGACTTGCGGAAGTTAGAAGGGCGCAGGTGCTTTTAATTCCTGGCTCTGGTCCAGCACGTGGAGAACATGGAGAGATTTCCTGGACCACTTCACTCAGTCATGACTCTGCAAAAGTGAGGGAAAATAATTCAGCTGGTTACAAAGGAGGCAGCGACTCTCACAAAGAAGAGGCTGCAATCAGGAAAAATGACTTAATTTCCTTTTTTTTTTAAAAAGCCAAATGGGGCTTTGATTTTCAGGTTGAATAGAAATGCTCAGTAAATAACAACAAAGGTGAGTTGCCTGCTAAAGCACTGCAGTAACATCCTCTTAGAGGCAAAGAGAAAGAAAGACCTTGGATATGAAGGATATTAAGGCTCTGCAGTTAAAGGAAGATTATCCCCAATTCCTCCTTTCAGCTCACTTAATCTGTCCCGATTTACTTTTAAATGAAATTATTCATTTTCCAGCCTCATCAGCATGCACATATAGCAAGAAAAGTGTTGTGGCAGGAGTGGGAATTTTTCAAGCTACAGCTTTAACTGCAGATAGAGCATTGCATAGCACAGGCTGACTCCAGCCTGCACTTTTAGCTTTGAGTATTCAGTAATACAATGCACAAAGCTCTGCCAGACTCATTTATTAGAATTGTATTTCTTGTGGTATTATGGTGAATGAAATAGGTCATCAGTTTTCATGCTTGGTAAACTCTTTTCATTTTGCGGTCACCAAAAGAGGGAGAAAAAAACAATAATGGATGGCTACAGAGGCGCCTGGCACAAAGCACCTTTTTTAATAACAAAGAAAAAAGTATAGTGCTGCCTTAAATGGAGCTGCTTAAATGATGGATCAAGGACCTCTACAGAGTCTTGTCAAGCCTCAGAGGGGCAAGATGAAGAAATCAATCTCTTCAACAATCAGAAAGGCAACAGTGGATGGATGGATGGATGGATGGATGGATGGATGGATGGATGGATGAACAGGCTTCTATCTATCTAACATACAATACAAATATATTTATACCCTCAAATATGAGCTGTGATCTCAAATTTTCACGAGTCCACCAGAAAAAGCAAATCTGCATGATTTAAATTTGTCCACAGCCAGTTCAAAGCTGTCTCCTTGTGCAGCTCTGCACCACTCCTGCCATGTTTGGATTGCTCCCTCTGCTTCTGACCGCTTACAAGCATGTATTAGGAAACACTGCAGAGTCTTCCATTAATGAGTGCTATTTTCCCTGGATTGTAGGGCACTGCTCTCATCACCATATATGACCCTTGAGAAACAGGTTGGATGTTTCCTCTGTGATTTCTCCAGGGATGTCAAACTTGCACTAATACCCACACTGGGTCTTCCAGTGAGTGGTCTAAAAATAACAGCAGCTCTGGAGTAAATGCAGAGGTGCATAAGGGGATATTTTTCCTCTTTTGCAAGTCAAAGAAAAACACAATCATGGGAAAACGTCTTTTCAATTGTAGACAAACGCAACAAAAATCCATAAAAGCACTAATATTTGCTACTTGGATTACTACATTACATTAATATAATGTAATGTTGTCACATTTATATAGTGATTTTCTGATCACTCCACTCAAAGCACTTTTAGACTACAAGTCACATTTTCACCATACATTCATATTCTACACACTAAAAGCACTTTATTTACATCACAGCCACGGCCAGTTTAGAATCAACAGTTAACCTAACATGCATGTCTTTGGGCTGTGGGAGGAAGCTGGAGTAAGCACTGCTTACCACTCCTGTGTTGGTCAGGTGTTGTGCTTTGTGAAGTCTGAATTAGAACGACTCAATCAGAACTTTGTGATAAGGATTAACTTTTTTCTGCCCCAAAGAGCTGCAGGTATTACAATAAGGCAACCAAGAAATACATGAAATAAGAGCTAGCAGGGATGGGATAGATATACTGTATCTCTGTAGTTTCTTGACAGTCAGGTTATATGAACAACTCTTGCATTACCTGCAGCTAATCGCAGAGTTTTGTTAACGGCACTACATGATATCCTGGGTCATTTGATGGCATCAGATGACATGCAGAATGACTTGGATAAACTGAGGTGATTATATGTGACCCTATCTGGCAAAAGGAGTGGAAAGTCACAGGGGCTGATTCTTATGCTAATAACATATGAATCAGCACGCTGGATTGCTGGTCATTTCTGGATGCATGGGATGTTTTTTAGCAACAAGGGAGAGACTGCTAACACATTCGCCAGCAGGAAGCAGGTACAAATAGTACACATATACCATAATCAGGAATAAATAAATAAATCACAGAGCAGATTGAGTACAGCAGCCAGTCTAGCATAAATTGTGGGCCACACATTGGAATAAATTTAATTATGAGCTAACTGAGATTAGATTGAGAGAAAACTGAGATTAAAACAGAGCTCAAAAGAGGAGTTTGAGGGCTAAAGGCACCTGAGCTGCCATTTCAGTGAGTGTACCGTGAGCCCATTATGCAAAGAAAAGCAGTTATATATAAGCAGTTGGTTTTATATATATATATATATATATATATATA
>JASGAU010350718.1:0-12056 GCA_030220045.1 Australoheros facetus | reverse complement strand
GCTGCTGTCCTGTCACCACTGCCAAGTACAGTTGTGGTGACACCTCCTCCTCCTCCTCCTCCCGTTTCATCCTTAAAACAACCAAGAAAAGAGAGGGATGGTGCGAGAAAATCGAAATGCTGACACACACACACACACACACAGATGCCAAACACCCTCAGCGGACTCCTCTCATCGTCCAATTAGAGTCCTAACTGAGAGGAGAGGAGAGGAGAGTTTCCTCTGTCAGACGCGGTTTTATTTAACGCGCTCTCCTTTTTCCAGGTTTTTTTTACTTTGCCTGTTTTGAGTGAAAAGGTTTCGGCTGTGAAACATTCTTTAACTCATTAAATCCACTTTTAAAAGAGGTCAAACAAGACGCATTAGCAGCCCTGCGGCGCTCAGTGTCAGCCTCACACAGACACTTAGAGGGCATCACAGAATGGTTCCTCAGACGCTGCCTGCTTCTCTCCACAGGAGCTTTAGGTCTACCAAAGCTCACTTTACCAGCAGGTTTCTTCTGTATTTGGCTCCATTCATCCTTCCATTAATTCTAATATCTCTGCTGATGAAGGCACCTCAGCAGCATGATGATGCCACCACCATCTTTGCTGTGCCACCCTGGTATTGGAGTAGCTTCTGTAGGCCATCAAGGCCTGATTGATGAAGTGCTGCTTAGAGTGTGGATGTGGTCACCTCCCTAACAGGGCCTTTCAGATGCTGGTACTCAGTTTGGCCCACTCTGGGAAGTCCCGGTGGGGTTAAGGCTCTTCACAATGATGGAGGCCTGGGAACACTTTAGAAATGGTTTCATATCCTTCTCGGGATCCGTCTGTTTTCCTGAAGCAGGCGACTGAAGGTCTGTTGGACTGTTCATGGTTTCTGTTCATGCATGCAGTGTAGGCTGGCAGTTCTTACATACGTAAATGCAGGCGTTTCTAAACTGTATATAACATTAATTCTGTTTGCTGGGGGGCAACGGTCAAGTCCTGGTCTGATTTCAAGGACTTTTAAAACAGACCATAATTTCAGGCCACAGTAAAGGCTCTAAAAACTTTCAAAGTAAAAGAAAGAAATCCATCCATACTTATCCAGGGCTGGGTTTCAGGGGGAGCCGTCTAAGCAGGCCAGGCAAGCTGAGAGGTGTAATCTCTCCAGCCTCTCCTGGGTCTGCCCTGGGGTCTGAGTCCTGCCACGGAGCCTCTATTAGTGTGGCCAGAAAATTCACACATTTTCACTGTGTTGTGAGCAGGCGCACAATAGGACAGAGACATGCAGAGTTCAGATCATCTGCAAAGAGTATTCATAAACAGATACTTTAAAGTAGAACTCAAAAATCTAATGTGCCATCTTCAGGCCCTGCTGACATGGTGAAACCATTAATGGACAAGCAGGAAATATTCCAGAGAGGCAAACTTGAAATAGAGATCATCTTAATTTAAATCAAATACGGCTTTTGTCTTTTATGGAATCACAAAACTTTTGCATTGCACTTTGTTACTTTTACTATTAAGCTGCAGTAATAACGACACTATAAGCAGTAATTCAGGTCAATACAATAGATATTAGCAGATACAATAAAATTAATGTAGTGGCATCAGTAAAAGTACTACCATTGCAGTAGTAGTATTAATAGGAGTCACAATATTATTTGCAGTAATCGCAGTAGTCACAGCTGTTATAGGTATGCTATACAATCAGGTTTCACAGTTGATGCAATAAGAGTCATTTTTAGTAAACTCTCTGTTTTCTGTTTGTCTCCCTCCTCCTCATGTGTCCTTTATTCTCCTCTTTCTCTGCTCCTCTCCCTCCCTCCCTCCCTCCCCCTTCTCAGCGCTCCCTCTGAAACTAATTAGCAGTGAAGGCCGGAGCAGAGGGAGGAGCGAAGGAGGGAGACATGAAGAACGAGAAGAGGGCTGAGAAACCAGAGGAGGAAGAGCAGGAAAAAAGATACTAAAAGTGGAAAAAGGATCCATATTAGATGGCTTGAGTCATGTTAACCCTAAGAGCCGTAAACAGACACTTTCTACTTGTTTTCAGAACTGCTTTAGATGTCCATCACCTTATCCATGGCACACAATTTCATTTTCAGTTTTCATGTGTTGTGCTTAAACCAAAAGCATGCAGTGAGAAAAATGTCAGTGTTAAACTCTCATGGGTCAAAACTGGAGAGCAGGGACAACCTAAAGGTGGTTCAGGCTGGGCCGAAATGTTCTGCACGATGTTTGGTACTCAGCTGATCGAGCACTGTGCTACTGAAAAAGTGTCCCACAGTTTGAAATACAGGCTCACATTACTTCTCACATATTTACAGCTTATTGTTTGTGGCACCAACACTACAAACACAGTCATGGAGTCCCGCTCCTAAATTAAATTAGTGCAGGTGATGGCTAGCCCCTACAGCCATCTGTCTGGACACATCTGTCAATCAAAGCAGCCAAAAGGGTGAGTGAAATAACATTTCACTCACCATGCAGTTGTTATGAAGGGAGGGTTTAACTAAGGAGACCAAAACCATGTTTTGTTCCAGGCTGCAAACATGTTGATTTCTGCTGTAAATGAAGATTTGGAGCTAACGTCAAGTGGCTACTAGAGGATCCTCACTTTTCTTTTTCAGCTGCCAAATCATCATCATCAAAGTCTCTGGAGGCGCTGTGTCACATACAATAAATGAAGCAGGCGGTTGGCACATGCCCATTGCTGTCTCTCTTTATATCACCAATATACATGTTTGATTACACCTGTGCTGCACATGCTGATGCTCCACAGTCTGTCTAATATACCGAATGAATGTGTGTGACATGTTTATTCTTTGTGATCGGTCATAAATGCACGGTGAAAATACACAGGGGGGGACAGGAAGTACCGTGCCGCACCGATAGGGGGCGGTGCTGCAGCAGTGCTGCCCCCTGTTGGTGCAACAGAGTAACAGAGATATTCGTTGAGAAGGATAGGTGCATGGACTTCATCTTCAAATAAAGATAAGATAATACATGTTTGTTTGTTTTTTATTTAAAAAAAAAAAAAAAACCTCAACGCACGTCACTGGTCCTAACACTGCTGTTGCCTAGGCTACCCTCTAATGTATTTACTAGCAGGTCATATGCCAATCAAACTCTCACTGGTAGTCTCTTTAGTCACTCACCTGAAGATTTATCGCAGATCCCACCCACTTTGGATCACCAGTTATTTGGTCTGTAGTCACTTGAAGTCACATCAATTCTATGGTCACTGGTTGCCACGTTGACGCTAATCACTTCCAGTGTGTATGTGGCTTAAGGAAGACTGGTCATCTGTGTGAACGAGCTGAAATCTATCTGATGGATATCACTGCAGTTTCTTTTATCTCAATAAATATATTCTAGTCTCTGCATCAGTGGTCGGATACGTCACTGAGATCTAGGAGGACAACTATAACAATATGTCCATCTTCTGGGGCCGTGAGGCCAGTGCTGTGTTCCTGCTGGCACAGTTGTAACGTTAGGAAAGGTTGTTTATCTGTCAGAGCACTGAAAGTTAGAAAGTTTCTACCCACCACATCAGCAGAGAAAAGAATAAAACAGACTAAAATAGGATCTTGTCTCATTGCATCCCTTCTGCCTGCTTAAAGCTTATTTTTCTGTCAGTAAACAGCTGATTGGCTGTGTAAAGCTACAGCTGATCGATAACATTATGCAAAACAAGAGAAAATACATAAAGAGAAATGCTGGAGAGGAAGAAGAAGAGGCGGGATGAGGGTGAGAGGAAATCAATGCACGGACCACTTTAAACTCTGACGTCTATGTGTGCACTTCATTTTCTTTATGCACTTTGGGTGTCAACAAGCATGCAAATAAGCATCAAAACTGCTTCTTTGTTACTTTCTGTCATGTTACTTTAAGAAGGGGCAGTAAAACGAGAGTTTGCTGTATTAGCTCTGATTCCTCATGGCTGGATTTCTCACTCATGAAAGAAGCAACAAAGCTTCCTTTGACAGCAGCGACAGGAAACACGAGGCGGCGTTATAATCCGAGCTGTTCTCACTGCCTGCTGCCACTCAGGGACAGTGAAACAAATATTAGTAACAACCGCAGACGTGGGCTAATCTTCGCCACGCTACGCTGAGGCACGAAGACTACGGCAAAGCTGATTTCTTTGGTGAATAACTCAAAAGCAAAATGTTTTTAAAACACGGGGGATATTTTTTTACAGCTGTGGTGAGGTGAAGGTGACGGCAACCTAATTCGAGCAGACGTCATGGCTCCGGTCCAATCATTTTCTTTTTTCGGCTTTTGAAAACCAAAAGGGCGTGGCCAAAAATGTTCAAATCAAGGATTCAAAATGAGTTTGCAAACTTCAGGATGATGTCACGGTGCCTTGATCCTTTACATTCAGATTACAGTTACAGTAAAACGCCATGTTAGCTGATGGACAGAAGAACCACAAAAAGATCTGATTTAATAAAGTAGAATGAAGCTTTGATTTAGAGTTGTTTATTTGATCCATGTCCCCCGGCTGTTGTTTTTAATGAGCCCTTCATGATATCTGTTTGTGTGTCTTTGATACTCGCTTGTTAAAACTGAAACCACCTACAGAGAGAGAGATTTTTTTGGAAGATGATGGAGCTCCCCCCCCTCTCAGTGGGATGGATGGATTTTTCGTCCTCCTCCATCTCTCTTATTGTTTTCACACACCAGTAGGACGAGATGCTCCACTGAATGGCCTGAACACCCCGCGGACACTGGTGTGTGTGGAGGGCTGTGTGTGTGTGTGTTGACTGGTATTACTCATGTAATGGGGACATCAATATATTTAGTGAGGGGGGTTTATTTAATTTTGAACTGAAAAGCAGGTCTGCATGCAGTAGATCATCATTATTAATATTATTATTTTACATTCTTGTATGAAGACCTGGTTTAAGATTCAGTTTAAGTCGCTGGGAACAAAAATGGAAGTCAACACAGCGTCCTCTGAGGAGCTGGAAAAACCACTGTGGGTGTGTGTCTGTGATCTTTACTCACAGCTGGAGGTCTGAAGATCACACACACACACACACACACACACACACACACACACACACACACACACACACACACACAGTGATAAATGCAGTGCTGGCAGCAGATCAATGATGCCAAACTTTGGTTGAGCAAACAGCGATCCATAAAGAGGACTAATGTTTTTCTATCACTCCATCTTCACCTTTTCTTTGTTGTCTGTCTCTTCTTCCTACATGTCCTCTAAATGTCTCACTTTGTATATTAAATCATCTAAAATACTTTATTTGTTCTTTTAGTTTTTATGTTGGTCTCATTTGTCCGTCCTGTCTCACACTCTCATTGTTTTTAACATTTCAATAGTGTGTAAGTCCTTAAAAAGTCTTTAATTAATAAATGCAAAATTATGGATTTAAATTGTACTTTAAATGACTATGAAATCCATATTTAAGAAGTATTAAAGACTCTGCAGACACAACAGGTGATATTTATGTTCATTATGTTGAGTTTCAAAACATAAACAAGAAGCAGGAAGGGAACCTGGCTGCACAGATGTATCGATAAAAATGAGAAAACTACAAACAAACACCTGCTGGTGTTAACCTGAACTCACTGCTGCGTCACAAAGTATCAAATTTAATGTTCTTATAACCCAGAGAGTCTGCACTAAATCCATCCTTCACTCCATCCAACCATCCTTCCATCCTTTTATTTTTGGGACCTCCTTCCTGTGTTCTTCTCTCTCTTTTCTGTTTTCATGACTCTGTCCACCCTCAAAAGTAAAACCAATGTGATGGAGCTTCAAATGGGACGTCTTCCTCTTTTTTCTCCTCATTCTCCCTTCTTCCTTCCTCTGTCTTCTCCTCTTATTTCTTTTTTGCTGACAATTCATCTTATTCCTGTCCTCTTTCATGTCATCATCTCCTCTGCACGCTCTTAATTTTCCCTCCTATCCCTATCACTTTCCTCTCTCCCTTTCCTTTTTCCTCCCAGTTTCTACATTTTTATTCCCCTTCTACCTCTTGTCCTCCCTTCCTTGTTTCCTCTTTTATCATCCTTCCTCCTCCCGCCTCCGTCCGTCAGATATTGTTTAAAAAGCAGAGCTGCAGTTTGATGGTTAAAACGCTGGCAAATCGATACCTTCACACATGACAGAACGCCGGCAGACGACAGGATGGCGGGCGAGTGAGAAAGGGAAGAACAGAGGGAGAGAGAGACTGAGGGAGGAGGAGGGAAAAATAACAAGCTGCCAACGAGGAGGCCCTTATTTCCACAAGCTGAGATGGATGGATAGCAGGGGACGAGTGTGTGTGTGTGTGCGTATGTCTTTAGTCTTCCTCTTGTTTCAGTCTATTACTTTTTATCTTTTTTTGGCTCCCTGGTGGCACCTTCTTCGCTCCGTCTCTTTTTCTGGCTTTCTTTCTGGCTTTATCCCTTCATCTGTCTCTTGCAGTCTTTTCCTCCTCTTCATCACTGTTTTTTGTCCTGATTGTCATTCGTTACCGCTTACATTTTTGTTCTTTTTGATTGCTTCCCTTGCTTCCTCTGCCTTTTCCTTTACTTCGTTTTCAGGCTTTTATTCATATTAATTCTTAGTCTATTTCATTTTGTTGTGCGATCATTGTCTGGCTTTGAAATCACGTCTAAAGGACAGGTACAAGAAAATAATTCAAACAGAAGAAGAAAAACAAACATGTAAGTTAAAGGAGCTCAAGAGAAAACTGCTGAAGATATCATGGAGGTAACGCTTTCTGTGAACTTAGACTTCATTCACTGCGTGGAAATGTTTGGCTCATCAAATTTAAAAGGACTAAATTTTGACTTAAAATAAATACAGAAAAGCAAGAAATGAAGAAAATCACCGAACAAAAAGAAAGATGAAGAACTGTGCTCAGTGTCACTTCAGGTAGGCCATGAAGTCAAACTCACCTGCAGTCCTGGTAGATCAGCTGATCCCAGCTCACATCAGCTGATGGTTCAGCTTCAGTGCATCAAATTTGACCGTTAGCGTCTGAATCTGCAAGCCCCTTTGCAGCCCGCCTCCACCCCAGCTCCTCCTTTTCACGCTGTGTTAATCAGAGTCATATCTTTTGGAATCTTCTGACTAAAAATATATTCTGGTGATTCTACAACGAACGATGAAAATGATGTGGTAACAAATGAAAATCAAAAGCTTTACCTAATTTGAGTGTATCTGAGCCGCTGTAATTGGCTCATTAAATTTGATGTTTGGGAATTGCAGGTGTAATGACTGGAAACTGTCTGGCCTGAGAAGATGATGCTGGACACGGTTTGCTGCTATTAGGATTTTCTTTAAATGATGCAAATATATTTCATGGAGATTGGGTTGAAGCTTTTCACATTGTACTTTAATTCCAGCCTCTGTACTGTTATTGTTACTAGCACAGGGCAGTACATTCAATGAAGTGAGGGCACGGTGATACTGCATTTAAAACCGATGCATCAATCTTTGCTTTGTTTTTGCCACATCATATTTGATAGCACTTAAGAATCCATATATCCATATGAATACACATCCATAAATCTCTTGGCTGGCCTGGGAATGCTTCGGTGTTCCCCCGGATGAACTGGGGAGGGGGAGGTCTGGGTTTCTTTGCTTAGGCAGATAAGAGACCCGGAACCAGTTAAGAGGATGGATGGATGGATGGATGGATGGATGGATGGATGGATGGATGGATGGATGGATGGATGGATGGATGGATGGATGGATGGATGGATGGATGGATGGATGGATGGATGGATGGATGGATGGATGGATGGATGGATGGATGGATTTTTAAATGGGTTTATGAACATGAGTCTTAGATTGTTATGAGGACGTTTACACTCTAATTTACTGATTAGGTGGAAGTGAAATGGCTGTTTGCACAACCCAACAATGCTCCTTAAGTTTTGAAGGTATTCCTAAAAATATGATTTTTTTTTCTTTTTTTAGATGGAAATGTCCTAATGTTATACATTATTATGATGAAAATAATAATTTGATGTAGTTTATGATCCCAGTACTGAGGGAGAAGAGGAAACTGAGAAGGAAGGAGGTGCAGAGAGGCTGATTAACCCTTTCTCCAGTTATTTGACAAATGAATAAAATAAACTGGAGCCAAACTGCATCTATCACTGCTGACACACACACACACACACACACAGGGCCAGAAATAACTAGTTTCTGCTAATAAACCCAACTAGCATGCCAGGACACATTACTCTGTCATAGACCACACACACACACATCCATCTTGTACAAAGAGGGCGAGGGAGAGAGCAGCAGCCGGGCAGGCCAGCTTCACCGCACAGGCAGGAGTGATGGGGACATTTGTTAAGGATGCGGTCCGTTCAATAGCAGTCATAGACCACCGCCGTCTCTTTAAAGCCTCATCCATCTCCACCACTCCGCCTTAATTTTTTTAAGCCTTTGTGAGGAAATATGACTTCCTATTTTTATTGTTTCATCATTTGTAAAAGGGCTCCTTAGCACCCGGCCGACTGGATGTGTGTCTCTTTAACGGCCACGAGGCGTCGATAACCCGCCGCCGCAGAGTGGATCTGTGTGCAGCGAGGAGGCCGATCACAGGTCAGGACTGGATCTGAAGAACAAATCCATCCAGCTTGTTAGCTGAAAGCAGCTTCTCTGCTGCTCTGATCCCAAATGTGTGTTCAATGTTCAGAACAAAGACTATTTATAAATCAGTGTCACACATTTATACCACTCTTAGTGTCAGCTTTTACACCACGTTTCTATCACATTTTATATAGAATTGATGTAATAATGTAACAGTATTATTCTCATAATCTAGATTTTAGTTTAAAGCCTCTGTGTTAAGTGTTTTAATAACAGATGAGTGTGTGATGAGGAAACAGCTCTGCTCCCACGCTGATGCTAGCTGCAGCTAACCCCAAACAGTCACTGAAACAACAACAGTGACTTTAAAATGCTTTCAAAGTTTCACAAACCTTTAAATGCTTTATGAAACCTGTATTTATGTCTTTGTCCTGTCTCTCTCCCCTCAGCAGGTGACTGAGGTGACTGTTGTTAGGATTTGGTGCTATATAAATAAAAATGAATTGAACTGAATGGAGTTACTAACAGCTCTCCTGCTCCGGTCCTCTAATTGCTCAGTTAGTCTCACAATGACAGACACTGGAAAATTTGGAACCCTTTTCCAGTTGAGATTAAAAAAGCAGTCTCAGTGAGCACTTTAAAGAGAAGATAAAGCTTCATTCAGTAACCACAGTGGCCCTGATGAGCAAAACACAACAGTATTTAAGAGACAACAACAAATCTGAAACAACACAAGGACCAAACAGGAGACACGTCGGACAGTGTTTCCTGTTCTTGATTACGAGGGTTAGAGTCCAGAGCTGCTCCTGTTTCACCTGCTGCGTTTCCACCTCAGACTCACTGTAATTACAGCATTTATTCATTTACAAAAGGCTGAAAATTTTATTGTTGCTTCTTTAGTTTAGCACCCAGGCTGCAACCAGCGTATTGAAGGTGGTGTTCAAAAATCTTCCTCCACATCCGGAGACAAAAAGAAAGACAATCTTTTTTTAACCTTTGTTTGGTGTTTATGTAACTGTCAAATCTTCCTCTTCTTCTTCTTCTCTCGAAGTTTAACTCGTCACTTTACTCCGTGTTCAGCTCTGCTTTGGTCTCCACCCACTCCTGTCTTTAAAACTAGTCATGACTGATGATCACTGATGCCAAAAACGCACACTCATTAGCAAACACACACACAGCACCACGTTAAGGTCATCAGGTTATACGAACTCTCTTGGATCTGTAGACTTTGCTAACATATACCAAGTTATCTTTTCATATTAGTTTCACTGTTTGGTGACAAAGCAACAGGTTCTGCGATATATTAAGATAATATATTTCTTACTGTTTGTTACTTTGTTTAAATTGGAGCTACTTCGTTACATCTTGAATGCAGGACGACTGCAGACATTTAGAAATGAAAAGCAGCTTTTCCATATTTCTACATGTTCAGGCAAGATTTGATAGGAACAAGGTAAATATCCATGCAGCAGGACTCATCATGCATTTCATCTAATCAGAGCTCAGTATTAGACTCACTTATATTAATGCTGTCGGTGTCAACAGCAGGTGGAGCTACATGATTTCTGTCAGCCCTTTCACTCAGTAAATGCCATCACTCAGTCCTTGACTGATAGAATAATATTCTTCTACTCAAAGATGAAACTAGTTTTTACTTCAGACAGTGAAGCTGAAGGAAAGTGAGCACAGCTGTTTGCCGGTGGTGCGACCCTGGCACTCCTTCCTGAATAAAACCCAGTAAAGCCCTTCAGGCTCGCCGTGGTTCACGGCGTTTTGTTGGGTTTTCTGCTGGTTTGTGTAACGAGCTCTCAGACACATCCATCACTGCTCTCAGTCACCGCGCGGCTAACGCTGGCAATCTGTGGCTAACACGCCCCCACACCACAAGGTCAATTAGCCTGACCCGGCTAATTACACAGCCGGTCAGCTGGCACACACATACACACACACACACACACACACTTGAACATGCTCACACATAAGCACAAAGACCTGCATGAATGTTGGGGCACACACACACACAGGTCCATTAGCAGTGTGTGTTGGCCCAAATGAAGACCAATGGCCAGGCAGCTTTAATCTGCTGCTCCTAATGAGGAAACAGAGGAACTAAGAGGAGGCGAAATGATGATACAACTCTCCTTCAGCTCCACTGAAGCTGTGAGTGTTTGTGTGGTGGCCCCAGAAAAACACTCAGCAGTTCTCCCCTCAGACGTTCAGGTGTGTTCGAAGCTGCTTTCAGACCTCAGCGGTGAGCACAGAAGGAAAATGATGCAGGAGATGAAGTTCCTGTATGAGTGCGACTGGATGCAGCGTGCAGGTACTCGGAGTCAGGTACTTCTTAGAGGGGAGTATTCTACTTTAGCATTGCTGTATTTCTTCATCTTTGGGCGTGAAGTACTCAGCAGACTGATAAGAATACTAAATAAACAAATAACTGATGAATACATTTAGAGGCTACTCAACAAATTAAAGTAAAACGAGCTCAGGGCAATAATATACTGTAAATATAGCACTGAGTACTATATTCTAATATAGACCAGTAACACTAATACGTTTTAATACGTTTGATGAAATGCTGCCTTTCTGTTATCATAAAATACTTCAGTGTATTGATAATGTGAAGGTGATGCTGCAGCCTTTAGAGGTTCAGTGCTCATAATTAGGTTCAGGTGTAAACACATTCCTGTAAAGTTCTTCACAGTTCTGATATTATTGGGATTGAAAAAGTCACCCATGACTTTGAGTTTATGATGTTTCCTGTTCCACACTGACCTCATGGTGGTTCATTTCCTGCTGTTCCACAAACACTTTGTACTGACTCAGTTACTTTGAATATTTGTATTTTATTAGGTAGATACGTGGGTACATTTTTTAACACTTTCACTTCAAAGGGTGACGTCACCAAGTTTCTGCAGGTTTTCTGTCATTTAAAGGTTTATGGAAAAGGTCACGCTTTGTTTGCTAAATGTGTGTAAATGCACATATTTAACGGTTACAATTATTATCTCTGTGTGTGACTTTTCAGGTTTGAGGTCTCAGTTATTGTTGACTTTTATGTCTCTTGGTTTATATGTTCAGCTTTTCTTGGTGGCCTGACTAAACTCACACTTCACGCAGGTGAGAAAAAAACTGCTTCATGTGACCCTTTGTAAATATTATAATTATAAAAATATACATAATATATATCTTAAAAAAGGGAAACCAGAGAAATGAATAAAACAGGTCACTGCAATGCAAAGCAAGATACAGCAGTGCGAGTAAAACCCAAATAATGTAATAAACACTGAGCCAAAATATTAATAAGAGGATATTTTTCAAACACATCAACACACACACAGAGACACACACACACACACAGTTTCCAGAAAGTGAAGGGAATCCAGAGAAAGAGGAAGGAATTATTTTTCTTTATTAAGAGAGCTGCTTTCCTCTGGGACGACAAACACAACACACATTAATCTAACTTGCTACTGCTGCATTTGTGTGTGTGTGTGTGTGTGTGTGTGTGTGTGTGTGTG
>JASGAU010350711.1:0-14517 GCA_030220045.1 Australoheros facetus | reverse complement strand
TGCGTGTGTGTGTGTGTGTGTGTGTGTGTGTGTGTGTGTGTGTGTGTGTGTGTGTGTGTGTGTGTGTGTGTGTGTGTGTGTGTGTGTGTGTGTGAGAGAGGTCATCGTGAATCCTTGAAAACATCATCTCACTGACTGCAACAGCCATTGGCGCCCATATAGCACCACAAGATCTGGCAGTGCCAAGTAAAGCCTGGAGCTAGACACGCAATGCTAAGTACAAAATAGACGTAAGCAGTTTTATCTGTGCTCTAATTCTAGAGTGTATTTGTAGGCATGTGCTTGTGCATTTGTCTGTGAGCGAAGATCAGCTGCTAAAGGCCCCAGAGGAAAGTGTATCCCTCAGGCTGTTTACCTCCACCAGAGCTGTTTACTTGACCCCTGATGATTTAGATGCATAACCAAATAAAAACAGTCAGGCGAGTTCAAACAACTAGTGACGCATAAAGGGTGTATGTGGAGGGATAGCACTGTGTTCGGTGATGGCTCGCAGCTGGACCTCCCCGCGTCACCTTCAGCATTAGAGATGAACTAGAAAGGACAAACACTCATAATCCTATATCAAATCTTTTTTTTTTTTCAAACACTTAAGAACAACTTGAGCTCTTTATAAATCTTCATAACACATAACTCTGAAGATGTTCCATGGAAGCCTGTGGGTGCTGGCCAAAAAGTTCATTTCACTGAAAGTCAGCATTTAGGGGAGCAGACTATGATTCATAAATTTGAGAGGAGCATTTGTAAACTGGTGCAAACTTCCCTTATGTGTGTACATATAATCATGTGTACCACCTCTGGGGCATATTCCATCATATTTCAACATTGTGAACATTTTGCCATTTGTACATTGTTGTTTATGTTTTGACAGGAGGAGCATTGTTGTGTAGCAACGGATCCATTTACATAATTTCTCCATGTTGTAAGCACTTACATAATGCCCCCATTCATTTGGATCGAACTGCAGCTCCCTTCAAGGCCCCTCAGACCTGCAGACTACATGACACACACCCAGATTTTCACATATTTACATCTAGAGTACACTGCTAAGGAAATGTTAATTTGAAAAAAAAAAACAGAAATAACAGATTCAGAAATAATTCAGTTAATCTTTTTAATTTTTTTTAATTTTAATTTTAGAAACTATCCAAGGAATGACTTGAAAAAACAAATCACATCATGCGCATACACTCATATGTACACATACTGTGGATCATGTGATGTACTATAGACTCATGTTGCCGAACTAAGCCAAGAGCCCATATGGCAAAGTGTAATTTAGTTGTGGTAACTACTTCAGCAAGTAGAGTTTAGATCATGTTTTCGCGTACAATGATGTCATTCCATTTCAAATTAGCAGTCCTCACTGCACAGGTCACTTACACATTTGACCACACACCCACACATATATGACATATCCAGCACATGGACAAATTAAGATGCATGTAAAAGGAAAAATACACACAAAAACTGACATTTTAAGATGAAGTAGCTGTAAAAGACTCTGGTGTGAATGATTATATCCAGTGTATGATTCAATGATTCACCCATCATTGATTCAGGATTTTGTTAAACGTTTTAGAACAACCACAACACATGATGGATGTAACAATAAGCAGCGGGGAAAAGCAGGAACACATTAGGCATTTTTTAAGAAGCAGTCGCTGTTTTTAAATGTTAGTCACGGACATTGCAAGAATATTTTCTATTTCTGTCAGTTCTGCTTTCCATTTTACTGCCGCTGCACATGACATTTTGTTTACATCTGGCACAAAGCTATCAGTTAAGGTCATCTTACATCACATTTGTTGGCATGTGTGCCATATTGAAATGCAGTGGAAACCATGCCCGTTGTGCTGGCTTTGTTTTGGAGTGCCCACACTTTTCTGTTCTTTTTATGATAGAAAGCAACAGTGGGAACAATGGACCACAAAACAACTTAGCCCAGTGAGAGAAAAAAAAAAAACTCAGAAGGAGTAACTGTGAATATTTCATGACAGAAAGCGATGATCAAGGTGAAGACAGGTCTTGCAATGAGAGTAGCATAGTTCACAAAATGAAATAATGTATGCCAGCCCTTCTTACACTTAAAATTGCCCATTTCAAAATCTGAAAATCTTCTGTGGTCCACCTTTAACTAAAACTCTAATCACCACATGAGTCTAAGATTTTTTTGTTTTGTTTTTGCTGATACATTTTGATCTTCTGAACAGTTGCTTTATGAGTCACTTCATCATTAACAGCTTTACTTCCAGCACCTGACAGCCTAGCGCACATTATTATCATTAGGCAAAGAATTAGTATGCTCTCCATTCTTGCCATTTTGGCACAAGTTTTGTAGTCACTATATGACAGTCATCAGTTCATCAATTATAGTTATATTTTTGAGGTGTTGTAGTTCTCTACATCAGCTGCAGCAGTCCTTCACATGTAGCCTCTGCAACACCCTGACACAGACATATAAATCCAGCTTTACACTCATCCATTCTTTCCCACCCAGTAATGGGCTCGTGCTGTGGTAAACTTCTTGAAATAGAAGAAGGAAAGAAAAGGAATGGAGAAGAGAGAGGATAGGACAAGGCGTAGATAGAAAATACATGCATTTGCCAACCCAAGGTAGCTTCACTCTGATAGTAGCACACCATCAGGAACCAAGCACCATCAAAAATGATCAGCCAACCGTAGCAGGTGGCTAAATTTGGATGTGCGTGCTGTGGACACTGACACAATGAGAACTGTCTTCATGGAGAGAGCAGGTAGAGGAGACAAGCAGCAAACCGTAGTGGTATTCTGAGGAATACCACTATGGACCTCACAAAACACTCACAAGGCAGATGATGAAAATGATGTGAATATTGATTTACAGTCAATGCTTCAGTGTTACTAATGTGGTGATAGAAATATGAGGCGGGTAAAACAGCCTCTAAAATGGTTTTAAGCTGAGCTCTGTTCCATGAGTGAAGCAGTGAACCCTTACAGCTGCATCCTGTGTAAAATCTGACATCACTCCTTTTATATTATTCTTCTTGTGAGGATGTGATAGCCTCACACTTTATTTTACTTCCACGCACTCAGTCTTTTTCACCATAGTGCTGCACACACACATAGAAGTGCTCTCAGACAAGGCGAGTGAGTGATATTTCTGTTGTGGTTAAAGGGTGGAGTGGGAAACAGTGGACCAAACCTGGTTTAGAATTGTGTTGTCATATGAAAATTACCTCATTTCTAAATTGAGAGAAAACCCTGATGGATAATTTGGAAAACTTTACAGTGGCAGGGCACCCCAATGTTTCTGTCACTCGTAATAATAATCTTCATAAAACTGAGTGATATGATTTGGCAAAGGGGGGACACACCATAATGTCAGCTTCTGACTCCATACCTCTTTTTTGGTGCCAGTGAGCCCACTAATCACAAAACACTGACGAATCCAAGCCAAAGGATTTCATTGTACAGGGCTCCGATCACAACATATATGCCTCACTACATGTACAGTACAGAACTGATGTCTCATGGCAGTTTTTACTCAAGCTAGACGCTGAAGGAAAGGGGTATCTTTGCAATGGCTGTCGTGGAATAAACCAAGAGTAATCAAGAAGATTACTTGGCTCTATATTATCTTGGCCGTGCCAGAAGTGTGGCTTTTGTGCTGGTAAATATTTGCTGTGAGTTGAGTAGCATGGCATCGGCACATCAGAGGGACATTTTGTGTTTCCCAAACATCAGGCTGGTGACGTCAGGAGGCCCTAATGATGTTTAACAAGCCCACCCAGTCCAGCATCACCCCATAAACAACCCTGATATACCCTTAGTCCCCTGTCCAACTACTTTGGAGCACAATAGGATCCAACACCCACTTAACCTGGCTAGCCTCCATGTTTTTTAGGGTAACAAAAACTGATGCATGGCTCTTTGCAACCCCATTTAGACATTTGCACCTTCATCAGTTTGCTAAAGAAAGGCTATTTGGTGTTGGCCCATTGAAGGACATGACTTAACTGTTTTGATGTGGAGAAACCCTGTGTGATAATTAGAAAAGAAAAAAAAATGTCAGACTGAAAAACCCATAACATCACCACTTCAAAGTGAGAAAAAGAGAAAGTGGACACACCTTCAAGAGAGAACCAAGCAGAGAAAAATAGGAAGAAGACGATGAGGATGGAAAAGTGACAGTAAAAAGTCATAATTTGTGACTGATTTGCAACCGTTTCCGATTAAAACAGCAAAGGACAGGAAAACCAGAGGGAGGGAGGGACGAGGTCAGTGGGGTTCATTTCCATCCGGCAAACCTCAAACAGACACATGCGCACACACACACATGCGCGCACACACACACACACACACACACACACACACACACACACACACACACACACACACACACACACACACAAACAAGAACTCATATGGAGCAGAGTTTTCCAGCAGGAGCCCAATTTGTGTTTGGGCTCACTTACACTATTATATTGGTCCAGTATGATCTCAGCTCAGACTGAGGCTAAATGTCTCTGTCTGCCTGTTTGTAGGTGGGATTGTGTGTGTGTCTGTGTGTAAGTGACTATGCTTTAATTTTTGTGCATGCAAGCAAAATGTACATTTGCGATATTCGTGTTAACATGCATATATGTTAAGTTGCATGTGTGTGTGTGTGTGTGTGTGTGTGTGTGTGTTTGTGTGTGTGTCTGTGTGAGTAAGTGTGTGGGGTTGCCAATACGTCTGACAGGAGAGCAGAGGTCATGCTAAGGTTGGGATGAAGTCAGAATGTAATTATGCTTCAGTGAACCAAAGGGGAAGTAATAAAGACCAGCTGCATGTTGTGCGACTGTAAAGTTCCACTTAAAGCAAGCTGCACATTCTCTCTACTCTCCCGCACTGCACTGAGAAGGGGATATGCAGTATGGGATACAAGGAGAGATTAGAAAACTACACACGCACACTCACACTCACACACAAATTAAAAAGCAGGGTCAGCAGCAAATAAGGAGATAATTTTAAAAAAAGGGTAAAATATTTCCTTACACATTCTAATGGGGTGGAGTTGCCAAGGTGACCTGGTTTGCAGCCATGAAGATGGTCACTGAGTGCAAATATGGGAGGAAAGGGGTAGAAAGGGAGAGCGACGCACCAGGTGGTTTCACTCAGGTGAGCCAGTCTCGACTACCTGTGTCAAAAAAAGAAAGAGGGGAAAGGAAAAAAAACCATGAAAACTGGCCTGTGAAAAACAAGAGGGAAAATAAGGGGGAACTTTATCTTCCCCTAAATGAGCCTCCCTCTTTTCTCTCTTCTTCCTATGAGTTTTCCCTCTCTTTTCTCTCCCTGTCTGTTTCACCTCTCTTTCATTCCTGTGACTTTATTTTTTTCTCCTCTGTCTCATCATCCTATCCTCATCTGTCTCACTTAGATATGTTTTCCAAAGCCTGCCATCCATAGATACGGTATCCACCAACAGTAGCCCACCAGTGCCTAGGGGCAAGCCCCTGGGGACGGCAAAGAGCTGAGGGAAAGCCTGCTGGGTACGGGGTGATATGGTTGATAAAAGGGAAAGGTACTGAGCCCTCTTACAGAATAACCACTGCAGCTCTATCTAAAAATCCATGGAAGGAGAAACACACTGGGCTACGACCAGTATAACAATAGGTTGAATTCATGCGGACGGTATTCAGTTCATCCTGCAATTTTCTCACCTCTCATTCACTAAACTGAGCAAAACACAAGACAAAAATTGAGATTAAAACATAATATAACGATATATAAGCTATAGAGTTAGCTTTTTTATGTAGCTAGTTTATGTATAAGAATTGCTGAATGCACTTTATATTCATTGTGCCTGGTAAATAGTGCTTTTTTATTTCATTGCATAAAATCACTTGACAACAGCTGAACAAAAGCCATTATGTGTGCTAATTTATCTTGAACCCAAAACTCTATAAAGAGTGAAACAGTGGCTTTTAAATTCCCACAAGTTTATGCACATGTTTACGCTGTTGCGTAAAATCTACTTGTAATGTGTGGCTTATGGGATCCCATGAAAGTATTTATGGGTATTGGGAACTTATATGAAGAGAAGTGAGAGGTACAGCTTGGCTCTCACAACTGAGCTTGCTGGGGAAAAAAAAAAAGCCTGGATTCCTTGAGCTTCCTGGGAAAAACAAGCAGGACTTTATCAGGGATAGAGTTCTGATGTGGAACTGGAGGCTGCTGTCAGAAGGGAGCTATGTTAACAGATACTCAGCAGTCACTATTCAACCCCAAAACATGTGGTTCCTGTAAAAACAACCCACCACCACCCCCCACCCCCCATCCCCCAATCAGGAACCCCTGCTACCATCCAGTCACATTCTCCAATTGACAGGAATAGAGATATGTTTTTTCCTGAGGGTGTCCCTCTTGGGTATGATGTATGCGTGAGTGTGGCTGTGTAAAACAAGGGGTGTTAAACATTTTGGTGCAAATGTCAGCACTATAGTACAGCAACTGGCACTGATTTATATGAGAGTTAGTCAGTGAGTGGTACTGTTTTACAGACAGGGTTTTGTGCCAATCAGATTCTGTATTACTGTGATCACATGGAAAAGCGTAATCATTTTCATTATGGTTTTGCTTTTTGCAGACGTGCTTGTATTGTTCTAGATCCTATATGGAAACAAAGGAATGACTGGAAGTTAGGGGGGGGGCAGCACGCATCAAAGGTCCTGCACAGGAGACGCTTTGCTATAAGATCGGGCAGGATGATCACTTAATAAACATTTTTATCTTTGTCTTTTTACTGGTTCTCTAATAAAACAGGGATTTAACTTCAGCCTCTTCAGTGAAACTATTGCAAGCAGCATTCTGTACCCCAGTTTGTACCTCACATTTTTTCAAGTTACACAGCTGGAAAAATAAATAAATAAATACTGTACCTCAATATCTTTGAAAAACCCTTCAAGGTATTAACAACAACATTTAGCTGTTCTGGTGATACAAATCATTTAGATTAAAACAGTTAAAGTCTGTTACATGATTTTTTTAAAAACAACTCTAATTTGCTGGCCACAAATTAAATATCACATTTTTTTGCATTTGTACAGCTTAAAATAAAATTTTCTGTGGAAAAAAACCCATTTGATAGAAAAAACATGAATGCACATAAAAACAACTAAATATTTTATGAAATCTGACCACGGTCATTTTCCAACTGCATCAGTCAGTTTAGGATGACGTTCAAAAAGCCATCCAGAAATATTATGAAGGGACTTCAGTTATAAGAAGTCAGGGACTGTTATACTGCTTATATTTAGTCACTGAGATGCGGTTTTTAAATGAGCTGTAAGAATTCTACTTGAGCGCTGTTATTAAGGTAAAATGTTATAATTTTATAGAAAATCACCCCCACCTGCCTAATATTATGTAGTTCTGCCTCAAGCTGCCAAAACAGCACTAATCTGTCGGTCACAGATCCCTTGGGTTGTTCAGTGGTTCTGGCACGAGATCATTTGACTTCTGTGATTTGAAATGGTAAGACCTCCATGGATGTGTTCCAGCACATCTAGTAAAGGGTTCATCAAAATCTGAGTTATGGGGAATATGGAGGCCAGTAACACCTTGGGCTCTGTGTCATGATCCTCGAGATGGTCCTGAGCAGCTTTTGTGGGGAAGACCAGATCATCAGGGAGTGCTATCGTCATGGTGATGATGGTGCTGGGAGGCGAGGGCTGTTCGGTCTGTTTGAGTAATATGTACATATCTACATGAATACCAAGATTCAGGGTTCAGAGATGTGTGATACTGACTTGACCTATTGGTGTTGTCACTGACCCGTGTACATACAGTACATTGTATATTCTCTTAATACTTCACCTGCTAAAATTGTATTCATTTTAATCTAAAATCTTACTAGATAAACTGTCAAATGACTAGAGATAGGTAATATCCATGCCAAAAAAAACCAAAAAAAACTGGAGTGCTGCTGGTATTCTGCATTACTGAGATAAGGATGAGGTTTCAGTTTTTGCTTGAAGGCAAGGTGTGACACTAGCACTGCAAACATGTTTAAGGACATTTTAAGTGTTAGGGACTCAGGAAGGACAATATGTCAAGGCTGGGGAAATATGAGCAGGTTGCAGCAAGGAAGAGGACAACTAATGCCTAAGAGTAGCAATCTTAATTGACCAACTTTCATGCCTATGATGTTTACATTGAATCTATGGCACAGTGACATGTCATAAAGTCACACAAATAAATGCCACATACTTGGAAGGGGTGTTTCATTTCATAGCTTTCACTCCATACGTGACAGGCTGGAGCCTTGAACTAGTAATTTTTTTTTTTTTAAAGGTAAACACCTGTCTTCACTATAGAGCTTTATTAAAATTTGGATTAAAATTAAAATATATACATAATCCTGATAAATGAATAAAAACAAAAATCTGAAAAAGACATCAAGCTTGTAATAAGGCAGTGGACAAAAATACTTCCTGCCTCATAGTTAAACCTCACTGACCCAGCGGGTGATAAAAGTATATTCCAAATAACAGGCAGGTTTGTGTCAGGGCTGGCATCCTGCAGAGCATGCCCAGGGAGAGAGAAAGGGAGAGAGCGGACACAGCTGGGTTCAAGGTGGGCCTCTAACCCCTGGGCTACATTAAACCAAAGAGATGTCAGCAAAGCGGAAATCCTCTTTAATAAAGTGCATGCAGAAAGAACTCTTTCAGACTGACAAACCCAAAAAAAAGCCCCATGCTTCCTCATTTATTTCAAAGAGACAACTGCATTGGCGTGCCACAGGCAAAAAACACAGTGAAGCAAGGAAACTCATCCTGCTCACCTTTTGACCCGTGTAACATCATCAGGTAACATCCTGAATCAGTAAACCAGAAACAAACTGGCAGTGCATGCCTTGTGATAAATTGTAAAAGGCAATTACAAAAATACAAGTGAACACATACTGTACATATGAATCATGAAGAGCCAGGGAGCCAAATGAATGCAGGTATATTAAAGGCACCACTGACACATGGCATTCGCAGGGCGAACAGAGCCAAATTCACAAATTTGAAAATAATCTTTATGAACTTCACCTAGATGCAAAATGACAAATAAACTAACCATTTTTTATATATCACACAAAGACATTCACTCTCATACAAATATACAAAAACATATGCTAATAATCCTGCTCCTCACCAAATGGGATACATTAATAAGGATTATCATCTGTGTAAAACATTCTACCAAATGTTTTTGTCAACTTCTCGATTTATTGCAACCTTGCAACTGTAATGTGCTTTGCTGTGTAGATTATATATGCTCTCTGTATAATTTGTTAGTATTCAACTTGATAAATGGAAGCCACAGAGTGGTAGAACACAGCACAATTAAGTGAAGATGAGGAAAGAGAGCAACCAAGGTCTAACACCAAACACTAAACACCCTAAGAGTCCCCCCAAGTCCACCATAAAACCTGTCAGAGATCTGCGTACATGTTTGTGTGGATGCACATTTTGGAAAAATCTGCCCAACACAAATCCATGTAAGGTCAGTGGCCTGCATCGGATGTCTCTGCTTTGTGTCTTAATGGCAACTTCCTAAATACTCAGCTCTTCTCTGTCAGGGCTTCCCAGAACACACACAAACATACTCCGTCTCATGTAGACACACACACACACACACACACACACACACACACACACACACACACACACTCACACTAACATAACTACAGTTGCCCAAACCTAGCCATACCCAAACTTTATAACATCTTAACCTAAAAATTTAATAGTTTACAGTACAGAGCTTTGCTTGTATCCCAACAGTGAAGACATGCTCCTCTTATGTGACTGTGTAAACAGATTTAGGTCCTAGCCATCATCAGTAAAACCACAGATTCAAGTTCAAACAGAATACAACCTGGTGCCATGGTGTAAGAGCCCCAGAGGAGCAGACCTCCAACTGTCATTACTTTTGCTACAGTAGCCAGTGTTTCATCATGATTATTTAAATATTTAAGTTCAGTATTCCATTTGTAGCTACTGAATCAAATGAGCATGTTTATTTTTAAAATCGTCTTTCAACTTGTGAATCTGTTGTTAACATCAGTGGTACTTTCAGTAGCAATTAATTCAATATCCTGATATGAGGCATGAGAGAACAACATAGCTGGTTCTTCAACCAAACTTAATGTTGGTTGTACAAGCTTTAAAAAGTCTACTTACAGAACTTAAAGATGGTGGGCAGGTGGAATGTGGAACTGGCAATGGTTCTGTCAGGCAAACTCAATCTTACTTGTGAGGATGTGTTCCTGAACTCCTTACAGGAACATGGGAAATAGCTCAGAGGAACTGGCAACAAACTTCAGGCAGGTAACTGGGAAACAGGCAAACAGGAGAGATGATTACATGCCGGAAAATGCGAGCACAAAGACTAAACTGGGCGAGCCCATTTACCACCATTATGAATAGGATGATCTGGCGAAGAGTAGCAGCGCTGCAGGTGCGTGGCTGCCGAGCACAGGAAAGGATAACGCCGCCTGTGGGCAAAGGTACGGATGGGCCTACCTCTACACCTGAGAATACAGAGAAAGAAGAAAAAGAAAGAAGAGCAGAGAAAGAAAAAAGAAAAATGGAAAAACCTCAGACCCTGACAATAATCTGTTTCCTTACACAATATAAAATTTAAACGTTTATGTGTCTGTCACTTTAAATCTATGAAGCACAATTGATTTATTTTCCATTTATTGTATGACACAAAATGACTATTTGTTTTTTTCTTATACCTACATTTGAGGCTTTGAGATGTACTTCCCTTTGATGTCTACTTGATGCTTTGGTATTCAGATGGATTTTTCAGCAATAAAGTGACCGATGTTGAGCTTATTCATCTCACCTGTCTCCCAGCATTCCTGAAAACACAGAGGAGACTTTAAAAAAGAAATAAGTGTTCGGGCAGTTTGTGTGTTGCTTAAGGTCTCTGTGTGTCCTTACAATAGTAGTCCAAGAAGGCCTCATAACTACTGATAAGACAATCTCCTCTGAATAAAAGAGACAGAAATGAGATCACTTTCTGAGGAGGCTGTGGGAAGGTTGTACTCTTCTATTAAGACAAGAAACTGCTGTTACTAAAACTCAATGTTCACACCTCGGGCTTTTGTCAACTTCAGAGGATTTCTACTGATATAACTCAAACCAGATAACATTTGCATGTACTAAACTTCAGAGGCTGTTTTGGTTTAAAGTATTATTAAGATTTGAACTATACAAGGTCCCTGAGAGGGCGATTATCCTTGATATAGAAAATCTTCCAGTTAATCCACCGGTCTTAACAGCATACCTATGCAGTGAAACCAAATGGCAAAGTTGTTTTCAAGTGTTGCTGTTTTAAAGCCAGTTCTCCACTCGTCACCTGCAGTGAATTTATTAGACCCCTCCGTGGATGAGGTCAGCGTGTTTAAGGCGAGGGATATGCTGGGTATTTTAGTAATTGAAAAAAGCACACACACACACACACACACACACACACACACACACGCACGCACGCACGCACGCACGCACGCACGCACGCACGCACACACAAACACACACACACTGACATTTCTATCTTTGATAGAATCTGATCGGTCCATTGTATTCATCTGCCTCTCTAACCTCAAACCTAAAACAAAGTGTTAAACCTCAAACTCTCCTTTGAAATGTCCCCACTTTCCACACATACCTAAAACTCACATGGGCCCCCACAAAGATAGAACTACACAGTGCACACACAGTATGACTAAGGCCAGCCAAATGTGTTTGCTGCCTGCTCAGCTCTCATCTGGAAACTCCAGACATGAGATAACGTGGATCCTATGCTGACTGTCTGTCTGACCAAAGGAAAACGACCCCCTGGGCCGAGTCCTGTTTCCTACTCCACTGTGCACGCACATGTGCACACATGCATCTGACACAAAAACAGATGCACACAAACAAACCCCAGCCAGCTCCATGGCATACTCCAATCCCTAATCCCCAACCATTACATGAGGCGGTGTGCGGGTGATCTGTTGCATATGGTAGACAGGAAATTTACACACTCTATCCATTCATTTACTTAGCTGTTTATCTATGATTAATCAGGATACTACATCCTGTCACCCGCCTGCAAAACAAGTCATATATCTGCAGGCTAATGGTCTAGCACAGTGTTCTGCAATGTTTAATGTCTACTCCAATGGATGCATAGATAGAGGTTTTAAAACTGAAAGGCAGAAGATACAGATCCCATGAAGTACACAGGAACCTTAAGCTATGAGTGCAGGAAAATAAAGCAAAGAACAAAAAACTTCTAAATCTACAACACTTAATAAAAAGCTATTTTTTTTTATTAATGCACAAGAGAGCTAGCACGTATTCATAAAGAACCGCTGTAATAGATTCAGCAAGGTGCTGAAAGTATTCTTCAGAGATTTTGGTCCATATTGACATGATAGTATCACACAGTTGTTGCAGATGAGTCAGCTGCACATCCATGATGCAAATCTCCTATTCCACCACATCCCAAAGGTGCTCCACCGGATTGGGATCTGGTGACTGTGGAGGCCATTTGAGTGCAGTGAACTCATTATCATGTTCCAGAAACCAGTTTAAAATGTTATGAGCTTTGTGGAATGGCATGTCGTCCTGATGGAAACAGCCATAAGAAGATGGGTACACTGTGGTCATAAAGGGACAGACAGTTAACAGCAATACTCGGGTAAACAATACTCAGTTGGTACTAAGCCATCAAAAAGGTGCCAAGAGAATATCTCCAACATTACACCACCACCAGACTGAATCATTGATACGAGGCAGGACGGATCCATGCTTTCATGTCATTTATGTCAAATTCTGATGCTATCATCTGAATGCCACAACAGAAATTGACACTCATCAAATTAGGCAACATTTTTCAAATCTGTCATTATCCAATTTTGGTGAGCATGTGTGAATTGTAGCTTCAGTTTCCTGTTCATAGCTGTTTGTTTATTTGTATTGCTTAATTGTTTAACTTCTGCAGCTCTTTTGTGTTTTTGTATCTTTTACCCTCTGGCCTGTGTTTGTCTTTTATGTTTGGTGTTATTGTACAGCATTTGGTCAGCCCTGTTGTTTTTAAAAGTGCTTTATAAATAAAGTGGTATGGTATGGTATGGTATGGTATGGTATGGTATGGTATGGTATGGTATGGTATGGTATGGTATGGTATGGTATGGTATGGTATGGTATGGTATGGTATGGTATGGTATGGTATGGTATGGTATGGTATGGTATGGTATGGTACGGTATGGTATGGTACGATATGGTATGGTATGGTATGAGTAGCCCCTCTGCTTCAAGGTTTGGTATATGCTTCAGAGATACTCTTCTGCATACCTTTGTTGTAATCAGTGGTTATTTGAGTCACTGTTGCCTTCAAATCAGCTAGAAGCAGTCTAGTGATTCTCTTTTGACCTCAGATATCAACAAGACATTTATGCTCAGAGAACTGATGCGCACTAGATATTTTTGTTCTGCTTTGTTTTTTGTTTTTGCCCTTGAGATGGCTTTGTGGGAAAATTCACAAACAGCTACAGTACCTTTGATTGGTATTATATGTAATGTTTAACCTCAATTAAATAACCTTTTGTCCCCATTCTGATGCTGGTTGGATATCCCTTACCAGCCCATGTGAGGCCAATGGGAAATTAGGACACAAACATAAATGAGTACACATCATGCAGTTTGTCCCATTTCAGCTACCAAGCTCTCCATCAGAGAATGGCTTCCTGATTTTTGCAGTTTTGTAGGAAATCACAACACAATCTTGTTGCTTTTATTTTGAACATGACTGCTATTGGTTTATAAGTTGCAAAGAATGCAGCTTCACTGTAAATGCATTGGAATAGACATTTAAGAGGGATGTGAGTTTGCTAGTACCAAAAGCTTCATGCAGAATGTAGATTTAGCCATGGACTTCTAAGTATCTATTTCCTAAAGTTAGAGGGAAAGCTGTGTGCTTAGTTAGTGGAGAGCAGATTACAGTTTGAATCACCATTATAAGATTAAACACGCAGAGAAATGCAAGGACTTGACTGATGCTGAGCGGGAATGGACCTGAACCTTTGCTAGGAAAGCTGCGAAAGCAACAAGGGCTTTTTAAAATTTTTTACCAAGCTTTGCACATCCAGGGATGGAGCAGTCAAGACAAGCTTTGTGATTTCCCACCACACTAATGTGCCCTTAAAAAAAGGACCATTTGAGACTGCGTCACTCTGCCAGTGAACCGTAACAAGATGGATCGAGGACATTACAGGAAATCTGGTTGAAAACAAAGTGGACAATTTTGACTTTTTTCTTATTGGCTCTGGAAGAGACCTGTGATGTTCTCGACACAGTCCAGTTACTCATCTTTGCACGTGGGATAAAGAAAGAATTTGAGATTACAGAAAATCTGGCAGCAATGTGCTGAATGAAAGGGACTGCGACAGGGAGTGATTTGTTCACAGCGGTAACTGCTTGCTTGGATAATTGTCTCATCTACTCTTACCATCAG